>VZQC01006573.1:40546-68040 GCA_009823505.1 Rhizomys pruinosus
ACGATTACCCAGAAAAGAAAACTAACAAACAGACTCCCAGCAAGAAGTAGATATACTTCCATCTACTGATCTTGGCTCGCAAATCCACGAGCTTTCACTTTTGATTCGCCAAACAGCGAATTTATCCTTGCCGCTTTACGGCGGTCTTTGACTTGTCGCTCACCGTGACCTTTATCATCCCTCCTTACCTGGGAACTTACCGGCGCCACCCTGACTGCCCGAGGTTCTGATCAGAAGCGAGGATCCCCGTGCGGGCCACCACTCATCTCGACTGTCCTTCGTCTAGTGAAAGAAGACACAACACGAGAGAGATCTTCCTGGAGCAGTTTATTTGGGCACCCTTACATCCGCTCTCTCTCAACATCTCCTCTCAACGTCTCCTACCAGTTCACCACTTATAGAGCATCTCATAGCCAATCAATTTCCACCACGTAGGTCTCAAGGATAGGATATCTCTATGCGGAACAGAGGGCTTCAGCAGGGCCAAACCAACTGCATGGAGCGCTCACCCCCGTGGGGGTGGGAGGCGGAAACTGGCGCCACCTTTGAGGTGCGGCACTTCGCAGCTCCCAACAGTAACTTTCCTAAGGGCCATGCTGCTGGTTGCATGCCTTGTTTCTTCACAACTTTATATATGCCATCCCACTGATTCCTGACTTGTAAAATTTCTCCTAGGAAACCTCTAGCAAAATGGGACACCTAAACATGCTATATGTTCCTTTTCTGCCTTCACAGTTATTTGTCTTCAAGCTTTCACTATGATACAGATTTGATGGGCTTATTTGAGCTGAATCTGACAATGTCAACTTTATTACACCTAAACATTTACATTATCTTCTAGGCTTGAGAAATTTTGTATTATTACCTGTTTACATAAGATTAGTACCTCTTTTGATTTGCCCAGTTCATCATAAACCCTGATTAACTCAATATTTACTTTAAAAATGCTCTGCAAAAGGTCATGTATACTTTCTTTGTTCTTGTTATTTTCTATTTTCCTCTTCTTGTGTATTTTCAAATAACCTATCTTCAAGTGCATCAACTGATCCGTTGCTTTTATTTTGCTTCTGCCATTTTCTAATGCATTTTAAAATTATGTTTATTCCTTGAGATTTCACACATTAAAACAATGAAATATGATCATATATAATACCCCAGTTTCCTTGTAACTCTCCTATACATGCTCTAACACATTCACCATAAATCCAGCCCAAACTGACATCGATGGGAGAGTGTTCTGTGAGCTCCAAATTACTGAAGAGCTTTTTGGTAGATGGTATGAATTGCATTTAATTGGTTTTATTTTTGAGCTGTTAGATTTACAATAGACTTTTATTTATTTAAATCTTGAGTCTATGATAAACACTTGTTTAATTACTTTTTTATTGCTATGACAAATCACTCTGACCAAAAATCCACTTGAGAAGAAAAGAGTTAGGTGGCTTACATGTCTAGATCTCAGTTCGTCATCAAGGGGAGTCAGGAACTCAAGGCAGAAACCTGGAGGCATGAACTGAAGCAGAGACCAGGAAGGCATACTGCTTACTAGCTTGCGCCTTTGGCTTGTGCTCAGCCTGCTTTCTCAGACAACCCAGAACCATTCTGCCAGGCAAATATTGCTGCACAGTGGGCTGGACCCTTTCACAGCAATTAGCAATTAAGAAAATCCCTGATCACCATTTATAATCAGTTTTAAACCTTATTTTCTCCACTTGTCATTTTCCTGAAGGTTTTGATTTGATGCATTTTGGAATTTAATGATGTCTATGCACTGAAGCTTTATTAAACCATTGTCATATTTACAGTCTGTAGTGATTTGGGCTTGTCCTTCTGGATACACCACGTAGGCTATTTCTCCTGTTCTGTGATCTTGTGGTTAGTGCTACTGTTGCAGCACTGGCTGTACCTCAAGTCCAAACTGTTTTTTTTTTTTTTTTTTTTTAGGTCTATATTTTCGAGACAGGGTCTCCCTGTAGCCCCAGCTGTCCTGGAAATCACTCTGTAGACCAGGCTGGCCTTGAACTCACAAAGATCCTCTTGCCTCTGCCTCCCAAGTGTCAAGCCCAAACTTTTTCAAGCTACAGTTGCTGTGTTGAGGGCACTCTGAGCCCAAGGTTCATTTCAAATTTGCAGTCTGTGTCATGTTCAGGGATGTTGACTTTGGGAGTGTTTAGTCTTAGAGTAGCAAATAACCCCAAAGATTAACTTGTAAACACTATAACATTTCCAGTCTATCTGTTGAAAAATCCATCTTTCCAGTTTCACTGGTAAATCATCTGGTCATGGGAAAGTGGAATCGCCTTAAGTAATGCTAAGTAGATGGGTAGAATACCTAGTGTGTAATGAGATAGGGAGGTTTTCCTGCCGGGAGTCCCTCCTCCCAGCGCAGTGCTTCTGGATCCGACCACAGACATGTAGGTCTCTGTAAGTCTGTCTACTTTTCTGAATTCTCCAGAAAAGCATAATCTCTTTTTTTCTTCTTCATATTCCCTTTCTAAACATGATTTCTTGAATGTTTTGGGCTGCCCTAGCATTCCCTTACTTTAAATCTTCCTTCTTCCCCCTATCTGGCTAACGGTTGGCCATGGGCTCTGACGGCCTGGCAAGCCGGGAGCCTGCATGGCCCAGTGGCATTTTAACTTCTTCCCTGCCTTCTCCTCCTCCAGGCTGGTACCGAGATTCGCAGCTCACTTGCCTGGAGGATTTTTCTTTAAATTCTAATAAAATTGTCCTAAAGCTTTCATTTGGGTCCATTCTTAAATTCTTTTATGAATAAGACGAAGAACTCTCTAGGGGACACTTGTTTTCCCCCATTTCATTAGAAGGGAAATCTATTGCTGCTGTGTTGCCAAATTTCAGTTGGGCTCTAAATGGGACCAAATATCTTGTTCGCAGTCCCTAGTCTGTGGTAAGTTAACATGGAATCCTATCTAGTTGGGCCTACCCATGGTAGATCTGACACTGAAGTCTTATCTTCCCACAAGTAGACAAGGGTTTTCTCTGTTGTTCTGCCAGAGGAGTAGGAAGAAAAATAAGATGGACAGTCCTATGGCCAACATGGCTGCTGAAGTTTCACGTTGGTCCTGGAGCCACAGTTTCCTGAGGTGAATGCAGCACAGAGGCAACCTGCGTTGCTATGGCCTATTGCTTCTTTTCACATGATTCCAGGCCCCTCAAGTTGACAACTGTGGTTTCTCCCCTTTTATATTTCTCTTATAAAGGTGACACTGTACATGCATACATGTTTCCTCAAATTCATGTGCTTCATGGGAATAACTCTGGGCAGGGATATATTACTCTGCCATCTTATACTACTTTATATATTTCCATTATTTTCAGTAACTGAGTTAAACACAGGACAGAGAGTCAAATAATTGTAAATATGCTAATATTTAATGCCAACGTGAATTGGACACAAAGGAAAATAGTAAAGATTCCTAAAAACACGATTTGTTGCAAAAATAAAAAGCAGAAGGCTTTCTACAAGTAGGAAGTAACTGACTGGTTTAAATTCAGGTAAGATTTGGAGAGGATAATAAAGTAAATATCTTGAATGATAAGAGGAATCAATAGTTTTGACAACCAAATGGTCAGTTTATTCTTTTCCCACTAAGATTCATAAATCTGTATTATAATGTGCCAATGAAAATATGGAGAGCAGATCAGACATTTTAATTGAGAGGATAATTGGAATTTTACTTGACTTAACAGTCTTAAGAAACAGAAACAGGAGTAAATGACCATGCAAACTACTGACAATTTCTAAGCAAAATTTATAGGATACATTTTGTCTTTGAATTCTCTTTATAAGCCTAAATATACAAGCCAAAATTACAGTCTGGGCAGAAAATTGAAGGCTTTGGCTTTTTTTTATTGAAAAAGCATTCTCTAGCTTTCTATAATATTACAATAGTTTTAGCATTGCTTAATCATACTGAGCCTTGGTATTTAAAACACTTCACACAATATAATTTTACTATGGAACAAATTAATGTTTAGAAATGTTTCCCAAGAAGTATATAAAATATATGAGGATGCAGTGCGATTTTAGATGATCAGGGGTAATGTGGCCATCAAGATTCATTCCTTTTAATGTCCTTGCTCTTTTTAAATGACTTCTACTCCTTATGTGAATTACCTTGTGCTCTTCCTAAGATGTTTTAACTGATAAACCACTAAACAAAAGTCTTTTATTCTACATAAAACATTTCTTCCTAAATTTTATTTTATGGTGTGTGTGATGTGTGTGTGTGTGTGTGTGTGTGTGTATGTGTGTGTGTGTGTGTGTGTGTGTTTTCCTCTTCTTTGAGGCTGCCTTATCATAAACAATACATTAAGCTGATAATCACATTAGTTTAATAGTCACATTATCGATTAGCTTATCTTCTGGGTTTTAGAGGTTTGCAGGTTAGTACATTTCCAGGAAAATATGCAAACAAAATTTCTAAACTAGGAAGGCCAAAGAATTTGAGAGGCAATGTGACCATAGATTCACAAACTCAGTGCCTGCAGAACCTTTTACTTTTTAGTTTCTGTTGAATATTTAATGGGCGAAGTTAAGAAGCACTATTCAGCCAGGCTTGGTGGTACACGCCTTTAATCCTAGCACTTGGGAGGCAGAGGCAGGTGGATCTCTGTGCGTTCAAGGCCAGCCTCTGCCTCCCAAGTGCTATGTCTACAGAGTGAGTTCCAGGCCAGGTGGGATACATAGGAAGACCCTATCTCAAAAAAGACAAAAAAAAAAAAAAAAAAAAAAAAAAGAAGAAGCACTATTCAATTCAGACATTTATTTATAAATTTATTTACCTATTTACTTACTATTCTTAAGTGTTATCTTGAGTTTCTCTAAAGCAGCACTTCCAAAACTTCTTTTTAGATACTTCAAACTGGTATATAAGTAAATCTATACACTTTGTACTTTTAGCTCCAGATGGCATAACTAAGGAATTTATTAAATATAAAATTTTGGATTAATATTTTTTCCTTATTTCATGACATCGTGTAACTACCTACATGTGGCCATCCTTATAAAATATAAATAATAAATAAAATAAAAAAACATATAAATGGTAATTAAGTTCAAGAAATAGTCTCAATATGAAATTAACCATTTCCAGATTACAAAATTCTTGGTGATAGATGTTGTAAGACTGTCTGTCGATATATCTGCCTCTCATGTTACTTTATCATCTCTCTACTTCTATCTTCCTTTCAGGGAGATAGCACACATATAATCAACTAATGAAAACTTTAAAACCTTTGCTTACGTGATACTACCTTAAACGTTTTGCAGAACTTTTGCTATTTACCTCAGTTTTCTTGACTTTAATTCATTGGACATGATACTACTAATACATAAATTCTGTGGAATGGTTAGAAGGTCCAGTTATATACTATTAGGAGGGAAAGAATTCATGCAGCCTTGGGGACCCTATGGCTAGCAAGTGTTTGTTTCTTAGTCTACATTTAGCAGAGATGGAAAGGAATGTCTCCTGGGACTAATGTTCATATTCTAAGTCCTTGACTATACGCTTTAGCAAAGATAGTGTATGTGCTGGACAGCTTCAGTTGTCAATGTGACACACCTGATTGAATCCACCAGATTGGCCTATAGGGATTACTATAAAGCATCTTTTGAATATTTAATAACGTGGGAAGGGCCAGTCTGCTGTGGGTAATGCTCCCCTGGGCTGGCCAGCCTGGACTGTATAAGAAATCAGGCCAAGCACAGGCCATGGGAGTAAATCAATGTGGCAGCTTCTCTTGATATGAGCAGGTACAGCACCGTTTTGCTAAGGGAAGGGGGGCAGAGTGCCCACCTGCAGGCACTGTAGTGAACTGATCCCTCCATGCAGAGGTCAGTTGGTTACTTTTGTAACCCGACCTGAGAGATACTTTCAACTCAGGTCCTTAGCCTGGGAAAACTGAACGTTTCCCTTTCTGGCCGTGCTTTCCACCTACCCAAAGACTGCTGTTTCTCTGGACAGGAATTTCAGGCTGATGGCTGATGGCCTATCTTCAGCCTACACCCACTCACAATTAACTCCAAGCTGGTGATCTGATAGGTTGCCATCCAGCTCCACACCAGTTTACCAGGTTGGTGGTCTGACAGAGTGGTCCAACCCACTGGCCACCACACTCGAAATTCAGGCCTGCTTCAGCCTGTATGCACACAGAAATTAAAATTCTGTGTAATGATGCAATGGAGAATTCATTTTATTGCCTGCTACAACTCACTTTTATAAGCAAAATAATGTCATCTCCCAGAGCCAATCACAGACCCCCAGTTCCATGCCACACCATACTGCTGCTCTGCCTAGCATCATGTAGCTGGGCCACATTGCTTACTCCCTCTTGGGGTGGAGTTGGAGGAGCCCCACAAGTCCCACATGGTGCCCTGAGGGGTATTAGCTGAGAACTAGCCCATAATTCAAACTGGATATTCCCATAAATCAGTGAGTAGCAGTTCTTGTTTCCAGGTTACTGCTCTTGTCCATCAAAATGGATGGTGTTTTGGGATTCTAAGATGAAATAAGCCCCTCTCTCCCCAAGTTGGTTTTGGTGAATGTTTTATCACAGTGATAGAAAGAGCTAGGATACTGTATCTTGCATACAAACAAACTGAGGTCAATATAATTTTTTATTTTATAGTAGTTGATTATCATCTGCTTGTATCTATCTGGTTTTTCAGAAGCCAAACTAATATGCTAAAGAATAGTATAATGGAACCCATCATGTTAGTATTTTTTAAAATTAATTATTTTCATATGTGTATGAATGTACTGTCTGCATGCAGGTTTGTGCACCCATGTTGTGCAATGCTGTGGAGGTCAGAAGAGGGTGTCAGATTCCCCTGGAACTGGAGTTAAAGATGGTTCTCAGCTGCCACATCGGTGCTGGGGATCGAACCTGGTCCTCTGCAAGAGCAGTTGGCGCTCTTAACCGCTAGGCTATCTCTCCAGCCCCAATGTTAGTATTTTTAAAATTGAATTTTATAATTGATATATTAATATCTTGGCTTTGTATGAAGCAATTTCATGGGCTTCCACTTGGTTTTCAGTCTTTTGGCTTCACTTTCAGTTAAAAGATACAGTGTGGTAATGTTTTAGTTGTAAGTTATTGCAATACAAATCATATGATCCCTAGTACTTACAGAGAAGGTGAATGAGCCCAAGTGGATTTCTGGACTCTGTGGATATTTTGTGGAATAGATCTTCATCAGGACTCTATATCCTGAGAGTCTTTGTACATCTGAGGATATGCTTGTTTGTATGGGGAGTTCATGAATGAAGGTCAAGATCTTTGTGTACTCATACCAATAGCATCTTCAATAAGTCCCTGAAATACATAGTTAGCCTGAAATGCTTTATGCATTATTCAAATATAAGGCTAAAATTCCCTTTAGGATAAAGTCTAATAACCATTACCATGTTATTTATAGTTGCATGAAGCTTCTATTCTGGTACAAGCTTATTTTTTCTGCTTTCTTTTCATCTTGTATACTAAAGACATCTGTGACCATAAGGTTTTCTTGAATAATGACAGAACCAAAGGGACTGGCATATACACCTGGAAGACATTTTGCAGTTTTGGCTTTCTCAGAAGGATCACACCAAGCACTATTAACTTCCACCTGCTAGTTACAGAGATATATTGGAACATCTCTTGCCTCATAGTTAAGGATTTCTTATCTATAAAGAATCACTCATGAAAGATCTGCTTTGTGTATTATTGCTTACTTTTCCCTCACATGAATTACCACAGATAAAAAAAGTTTAGATGAAAGTTTCACAATTAACATTTCAGAGATAGCTTTGGCCAAATCTTACTGAGGAATTATTATGAGAAATTGTGTTGTTATTACCGTATCAGAATAAAAACTCAAAGCTGTTCATTCTCTGAGTCTTATTACTTCCTCCTGGTAGGAAGACAGGTAGGTAATTTGTTGCCAGAAAATGTAAGTGATGCTGGCAGGACAGTGCAAAGAGCCTGCAAAAATGGCAACAGGTACTTAGAGAAAGATTTCTTGGTGACTGCTCATCATCTCCCTTTCTAATTTTGCCACATCAGAGCAAGGGGCTGGTTCACTTAAGAAAATCAAATGATTCCACTTATTTTTCCATGTTGTTTTGTCCTAATGTGGGCAGTGATTCTTTGACTGAGTGTAGCATCTCTAGGGACATAGAAACTCATTTAAACATAAGCATGTGACCAGATTTTGGCCATGAAATGTCAAGATTGGCTTAGTTGGAGGTCCTAAATAAGAATATGCTCTGTTTTTATGACATAGATTTTAGAATTGACTTGAATGTATCTTTGGACGTTGCACTGATTAACATTTTTATATATCTGATTGCTAGACATCACCTACTGTAGTTTAGAAATTATACTCCTAAAAGCAATGGTCAATTGAACCTTCAACAGTCTCACATTTGAAATCACCTTTTCCCTAAACTCCAGGCTTCCTAAAACTCAGCTTATGCCAGATTTCCTCAGGGAAAGTCTGCTTAAAATACAATTCATCCTTGTGTATGTACATAATGGGCTTAAGTACGAGACTCCATTCTTCAACAGAACATAGTAAATTCCAAAGCTAATTGTTTCAATACTGATAATTAAAAAGGTCCACAGAGATGATAAATGGAATGTGGAAATCAGAATTCGAATTGCCATGTTAAATTTATTAAAAATATATCTATTTTCTTCTAGATTTCCAGCTATACAAGCTAGTATTATCCCATTATTTAGGGAAGTTAGTTAATGTTTTCTGTCACTTTAATGGAAATTCAACTACCTGATAAGTAGTGCTTAGATTAGGTCTTATGAGAAATGTTGAATGTAACAATTGAAGGTAAGGAGGCAACAGCAACTATTCAAATAAAAGAATGGGAACAATAAGCCGGTTAAGGACATTTAAGCATCTTTACTCCATGTAGTTGAAATTATAACTGAATGTAGAGAACTGGAAAAAATAAAACTGCAACATTTATAGAATCAAAATGTCAGGTAGAGGAAAAAAATCAGATATTTGGGTTTCTTTTAAACATTGTAGGTTTATGGATCTGCCAGATAATCTGGTTAAGTGTCATATAAGTTACTTTTTTCTTGCTAACGACTGGATATTATCACGTTTGATATATTTTTATTTCATATTATTCATAATGAAGAACGCACATAATACAAATATATGGAATGAAATTTGGTATCTATTGACAGAAAAATTGATCCAGAAAGTTTGATAAGCTGCACACAATCAGTTATACATATACACAATCAGATATTTTTCATTCATAAAAAGGAGCAAAGGCCCATTATTTATGACAATGTTAACAGAACTGAGGAAATTGTATTAACAGAAATCAATCAAATAGATAAAGACAAACATTCTTACTGAGTATACACAGTAAATTTGGCATTAGGATCTAGAGAATAAAATCATTTTTTACAAAGCTAAGGAAAGCTGGGGTGGAGGCAGGCTGGAGAAAAGATAGGTAATAGATATGGGGTGTAATTGGATAGGATGAATAACTTCCAATCTCCTGTGCTTGCTTCTAACTTATTCTCACCATGGAAGACTATTTCCTAATATGGCTAGTTTTTGATATAGTGCAATAATTATTAGTCCTTTAATTTTGTAGTATTCAATTTAAATCATGACATGATGACTTAAGTATTTTTGTTTGTCTTTTTGAGATAGGTTCTTCCAGTAGCCCCTTCTGGCCTGGAACTCACTATGAAGACCAGGTTGTCTTCCATCTCACAGAGATCTGCCTGCCTCTGCCTCCCTAGTGCTGGGATTAAAGGCTTGTGTCACCATGCTTGGTGGCTTATTCTTTTGTGACTGGCTTCATTTCATGTCAATAACTGTCCCTCTCTGGATATCACCATCTAATGGGCACCTGACATACAGCACCTACGTACAAGCAGTTGTGTCATTCTTTCTGCTTTTCTTTAAAAATAATCATTAGATAAAATCAATGTTCATTATTTGTTTTATTTATTTCCATTTTCCCTTTTAGCTACAAGGCCCATGAGGGAGGTGGTTTGTTGACCTATGGTTGTTTTACCTGTTCAGTCTGGAGAACACCCTGTCATTTGGTGGATACTCATTTCATTGCTATAAATACATAAGGCATGACAACACAAGCTAACATTTTTCTTCTTTTCCCAATTCATTTTATTTGGCATGAAAACCAGTACTTCATGGTATGATAGAAAAAAAATTACATGAATAAATACTATAAAGATGATGATTATATTTTTACAGAAAGCTCAGTAATGGGATCAAAGCTGTGTGTTATGTATTTGACTTGGTCAGTGATCGGAAACTAGAGGGCTAGTCTTTCTTTGGAAGCATAGAGGAAACAGTGCAGTTGGGATTAGGAATCACTGCAATTATGGGAAGGAGGAGACAAATTTAAGAAACTTGGATTTAGTTTCCTCTAACATTTTTGTCCTTGAGGACTGACTGGTTATTGTTGCCCTGTTAATATGTTCAGAGATTTTTTTTTCAAGTAATTTGTTTCCTCAAGTTTATAGTATTGACATGATAATACAGTGACTCTCATACCCAAAGTCATTTGATGTTATTGCGTATAGAAGAAACAGTAGGCCTTTGAATTGGCTGTAGCAAATTCTTTTAGTTATCATGTTTTATTCTGATTAGATAGGATTATTCTTAATTTTAGGGTTTCCTATTCATTTATAATAAAATGTTGTAGTGATCACCATCCTAAATGGTCTTCCATTTCTGAAGACATTTGATGTTTTCATGTATACAGACAACCTAAATGAAGCAAGGGAAAATCACTGTTCCTAGAATTGGAAGCTGTTTCAAACGTCTGCTTACCCTTGGTTCGTTATTTGACTTCTCTTAATATGAATTTGGGAGTTAATTCCTTTACTTTGGTGGTGGTGGACTCTGTGAATGACAATGTGTGTGATGAAGACTCAAAATAAGTTTGCAGAAAAAATCAAAACAAAATAAAATGAAGATTTTTCATAGAAGTAGAAATAAAGGAATAAGATCAGAAGGATGAAGGGAAGGAAGGAGGGAGGGAGAGAAAGAGAGAGAATCTAATAAGAATTCTAAGGGCTTTATGCTTGTGTGGCTAGATAACTTTTATGTATAATGGTCATTTAGTGTTTTCAATTATTAATATTGCTGTGATGTTAATTTGGCATAACCTCAAACTATAAAAGCTGTCAAACTAAAATAGTGATTTTACGAATACTTGTTTCCTTTGAGAAAATTGAAAAGATGGAATTAAAAATCTGTGTGTGCCCTGGGTTGGAGCAGAAGGAGAGGTAGAGTGAGAAATAAAACTGAAATATGAGATGAGAATTCAGTAAGTGCAAGTACATAGAGCCAATGAAAGCACTGGAAATCATTATGGATTGGGAAGTTGCTGACATTCAAACAGAATGTGGAATAGTAGAGTAAGAATAATTATATTTAAAATCAAAAGCTTTCCTGGATCACAGCTTTGATCCCTGCACTCAGGAAGCAGAGACTAGAGGATCTCTCTGAATTCGAGTTCAGTTTGGGTATTGAGTTCCAGGCTAACTGGGCTCCAGGGACACCCTGTCTTAAAAAGACCAAAGGGAAAAAAAAAAAAAGAAAAGAAATAAAATCCAAAACTTTAGCTGTGATCTCCGTAATATGCTAATATATAGTGTTTTTATGTTATTCAAACTTTATGCCATTTTTAAAATATTTGTATTAAGCTTGTGTAGTTTCATAGCACAGATCTCAATTAAGTTTAGACCCTTCCCCTAACCATGCCCCTCCACTCCACCAGACCTTATGTATTCCACCATAGATGGTAAGGCTTATCCAGTCAAGCATTTTCACTCAGATGACCTGAATTAATAATTCATCCACTGCGGCCTAGTCCACCCATCTGGAGATTGTAAGTAGGAATCAGTCTTCAATGTTTCTCGAACTAGAGTTTGTTGAACTGAGTTGGTATGAGTCATGTTCTGGATGCCATCATTGCCACAGTTCACATGTACAAACTTCCTGAAATCCTCTGCTCCCCTGTGTTCATGTTCCAGCCCTGGCTCTTATAATCCTTTTGCACCCTCTTTTTCTACGGTCCCTGGGCCTTGGATGGGTGAGGTTCAATCCAGGAATCCTACCCAGGGAAACACACTCTGCAGTCTGTTATTCTCTACAACATGGCCAGTTGCGGCCTTCTCTGTGCATCACACTCTGTTGTATAAGAAGCTTCACTGGTGAGGGTTGATGGATGCATTAATTTCTTTTCTATCCCTCACTCTGTTATGTTCCAAGAGCATTAGGTGCAGAGGTTCAAATATACAGAGATCATCCAGGACTGGGCATGTCTCAGATGTATATTCTCTGTTTCTGACCAGTTGCGGAAATCTGCAATAGCCTCCATCTGTGGTCCAAAAGAAGCTTCCTTGATGAGTGGTGCATGGTATCTTTGCTTGTAAACGAGTTTAGCTTATGGTAAGAAATTTCAATTTGTCTAGAGATATGACAGAGCTTGACAAGAGAATCTATGTCCTTTTCAGCCATGCGTATTTGGCTACAATTACAATCCATCAGTTCACTCCCACTGAGAGGGCATAAAGTCCAATTAGGTAAGTATTGATTACCCTCCAGAAAACAGTGCCACCACGGAAAAAATTAGGGGTAGCTTTCTGTGCCAGTTGTTATGGTTATTAGCTTTAAGGCTGGGTTGGACCATTAATTGAGCTTCTCCCTTAGGAGTTTGCATATTATGAGCAGGTTTATAAGAGTTAAACTTCAGTTAAAAGGACTTCAGGTCAGTTCCTGCTCCGTTTCTCCAAGTCCTGTGTCTGAAGGATGTCCTGACTTCAGCAGTAGGATCTTATCTATTAGTTCTGGGAGATCAACAAGAACATTGGCAATAGCCTGTGTTATTTTGGTGGTCCACTCTAAAACACTTAGCCACCATCCAAGGGAGATCTCTTCTTTCTGGTACCGTGCTCCTTGTCAAACAGGCCCCAGGTGTATATATGTACTGAGGCTAAGGCCCTGTGTGTGCATTTCTCATAGGGTTACGGGGGCATTACATTTCCGTCTGAGTTCCCCCGCCCCCAAGATTCACTCATTTATACTCTTTTTCCTTCCTGCTGAGCTCCTTTCCCAGTCCCACCAAGTGCCTCCATTTTCTCCACCCTCCTCCAGTGACCCCACCATCTCCCACCACTACCCCGCTAACTTCCCTCCCCCCTCTACAACGCAGCCCCTTGCATGTCTCTGCCTTTTCTCTCTCCATCAGAACTCTCCTAATTTCCCCACCTCCCCCTGGTCACATCTGTTCCCTACTATTCCTCTCTTTTGGCTTCCTTCTTTTCCTTTACCTCCTTGTATCCTTTCCATTTTCCTGGCTCCTGGTGTTACATCAGGATATATAATCACATATAAAGGATCGATGCTATAATCCACAAATGACAGAGAACATACATCACTTGCTTTCCTGGGTTTGTGTTACTTCACTTATTTAGTATATATAATACTCTCTAGTTCCATCTATTTCCTTGCAAATTTCATAATTTCACCTTTTCTTCTTGCTGAGAACTCCATTGTGTAAATGTACCAAACTTTCATTATCCATTCATCAGCTGTGTGACATTTAGGTTGCTTCCATTTCTTAGCTATCGTGAAGAGAGCAGCAACAAACATGGATGTACAGGTATCTCTACAGTAGGATGATTCCTTTGGGTTTATGACAAGGGGTGCTATAACTGGATCATATGGTAGATCCAGTTTTAGTTTTTTTGGAAAGTTCACACTGTTTCCCATAGTGGTTGCACAAGTTCATGTTCCCACAAGCAGTGAATGAGCATCCTTGCCCGGATTTGGAATCATTCCTCTGTTAATCTTAGCCAGTCTGAAGTAAGATGAAATCTTAAAGTCATTTCTTTCTGCATTTCTCTAAATACTAAGGACACTGAGCAGCTTTTAAAGTGTTTCTTAGACATTTTTACTTCTTCATTGGAGAACTCTTTGTTAAGGACTATAGCTCAACTTTTTATTGAGTTGCTTATTGTCTTATTTGATTTTTTTTTGAGTTCTTTGTATACTCCTGATATTTACATAATGTGAGGTATATATAAATTTGAATAAGGTAACTTATTGAAGATTTAATCACCAAAAGAAAGTATTATGTTTTCTAATTCATAACAAAAGAAGCATCATAAGTTGATGAGAAAAAGGTAAAACTTATTTACACTTACATTTGTGCAGGCTAATCTTTTAGTTTCAAGTCTCTTTCATACCTTGACACTGCTCTTTAAATTCACAGCATTCTGAATTGTTAAGAAATAGCCAGTATCAGGAAGCTGGAGAGATGGCCCAGCAGTTAAGAGCGCAGACCACTCTTGCAGAGGACCTGAGTTCAATCCCCAGCACCCACATGGCGGCTGAGAACCGTCTTTAACTCCAGTTCCAGGGGAATCCGACACCCTCTTCTGACCTCCGCAGCATTGCACAACACGGGTGCACAAACCTACATGCAGACAGTACATTCATACACATAAAAACATAATAAATAAATAAAATAAAAAAAGAAATAGCCAATATCATCTAGAAAATTATGTTGTAGAAGAGAATGATAGTGTTTAGCTAAATTCTTTCATGCATCAAGGTTCTTAATTCTTCAATATTTCAAAAAATATCCCATAAAATCTAGAGGAAGCTTCACTTTTAATATTTAATTTTTCATATTAAAGTAACAAAATAAAAATTACTTTTACAAGGAAGAAACAATAAGTGTGGCTATTTTGAAAAGGTTTTCTGGGGAATGCAATTCTGAGTTAGGCTTCTAACATGTGAGAAAGGCCAGATGCTCACACAAATGAAACCTTCAGACACTCTGCTCTTAATAATGTTCCCTCTGCCAACAGCTCCACCGGACCCTTCTGATCAAAGTACAAACCTACTTTTGGCTGCGGTGTATCACAAACTCCCTCCTGCCTGCCGTTCATCTATTTTCTCAAGTTTTATACTCTCTCCCTTTTCCTGAAAGCACAGCGCAGAGAGAGAGAGAGAGAGAGAGAGAGAGGAGAGATAGCCCCTACCCCTTGCCAACTCTGTGCACTCAGGCTGTGCACTGAAGAGAGTGAAGCTTGTAATGTCTAAATAACTGGTCTAAGTGGGCAATTTCAGTAAATTGAATGGCAGTCAACGGACCTTTCTACTCCTACCGTCCATTCATCCATTACCGTTATTCTATGCAGGAGGTTTTTGCTCCAGGCAGATGATACTGCTGAGCTCATGAATGACAGAATTTTTCAACTATCTTTCTCCTACATTTTGAGACCACATTCTGTTCAAAAATTTAACAAGGAAATGAAGTTTTACGATTTGCCATTTTTGTAATGGAATTTAAACTTCTAAGAAATTTTAAAAATACTATATAAATGTTATATTTTAAAAGGTGATCAAGAGCTAGATTAAACATTGTGTTGAATCTTTTTAAAAGCAAATATGTTTAAGCCTTATGGTAATTTTGAGTGCTTTGTGTAGGCCATGTGTTCATGCAAAATATGTAGCTATGAATGAAAAATAACAGAGCATTAGAAAGTAAATTACCTTTTTTTTATTACAAATCCAGCATCCTTCTATCTACATTTAACTATCTACACTTAATCCATTAATGTGTTTTGTTTTTGTTTTGTTTCTTTGAGCTAAAGTCTCTCTGTAGTCCCTGCTGGCCCAGAAGTCACTATGTAGACCAGGGTGGCCTCCATTTCACAGAATTCTGCCTGCCTCTGCCTCCTAAATGCTGGGATTAAAGGTATGTGCCACCACACCTGACCTACCATTACTATGCTTAATTATTCTATCATTTATAAAATGTTTTATAATACCAAGTTATTTTAGTGACAGTTTGTAGAAAACATGTATTATATTTCAAATGACTTACAGGAAATGACACACATTCTTAAAAATCAAATTCTATTGACCATTAACTAATTTAATCTTTAGTTGTTGTTCATGAATGCCCTTTTTAAAAGAGCTGTATACAAATCAGGTGTGATAAAAACAAAGAAAAAAAAACAAATCAGGTGTGATGATATAAAGCTTTAATCCTAGCACACTGGAGGTTAGGGCAGGTGGATCTCTGTGAGATTTGAGCCAGTATAGTCTACATAGTGAGTGCCAAGCCAGCTATGGCTATAAGGAGAGCCTGTCTCAAAAATACAAATAAAAATGAGTTGTAAAAAAATTAATAAGCCTACATTGTAAATGTTTTATGTATTTTTATTTGGTCTGCTTTACAAAGTTTAAGATTATTACTGTAGTTGGATAACTTAAAATTAAATTAACATGTTAAATGACACACAGTGATGTTCTAAATGATTGGATCAGTATTTATGTGCTTTAATGTTTATCGTTGACCAATAACAACAATTTTATATGTATCTACACAAAAGCACACATACACACACACACCAAAATCACACATATTAATGTTTACAAGTTTACAAACATAGATGCTATGAGGTTGACTCCAGCATGATTTGACTTTAATAACTTTGATGAAACAAGGAAATTTTATTATGTTGGTTTGTTTCTGAAAATTTATTCTCACTTTTATTTTTTATAGGTACATCTTTAATGACTCCCATTTTGGGGACTACACACTACTAAAAAATAAGCATGTATAAACTGTGCCCAATATTTTTAGGACTCTTTATTTACCATCTTTTATTTTCTTTATAGATTTCTCAGGATTATTTACTATTTGGCTTGAGGAAAATAAAATATTTTTCTTGATGGTGCAATAGTGGCACTTTTATTCTTGGAGGATAATCAACAGTTGCCTAATTGGACTTAAGGCCCACTTGGGGAAAATAAAATATTAACTGTTGGCTGTTTTTTTAAATTTCTATGAATCTAGAACTTTGACTCACCTTGAATGAAATGGAAAGTGTTTACAAGACCTTAAAGATGACACTTTCCTCTCCCATCAACGTTGCTTCTCATCATTTTGTCAGAAATTATTATTGCCTGAATTGCAAACATCTACCATTCTTTATGCTTAGCTAATGTAGTCAAAGAGGTCATCAAACATTTGGTTGAGGATTTGAATTTCTTTCTACAATTTAGAATTTCTGTTAACTGTTTTAGAAGCACACATTGGAAAAATAAAGTGGCTCAGGGCTGCAGAAGAGCTCATGAGTAGCTGGGGTGAACTAGCCACATCATATTGTGCATCGTGCTGGATCACAGGTCACCACACCTCTGCTTTGAGACCAACTCCAGGCCTGGGGCCTCAGGACTCACATCTGCTCTGGTAGCTAGTCAGAACCAGGTGATCCTCTTCCCATCTTCGAACTTGGCCCCTTCAAGCTGGGGCTTCCAGAGCACAGGACTAGTTAGCTAGGTGAGTCAGCCAGATCCTACTGTATCAGGTCACCATTCCCCAGCTTCAGGACCAGCCCTCATTGCTGGGCTCTAGGGCTCACACCTCTCTACCTAGGTAGTTAGAACTGGATCTCCATCACACCAATTTGGGCCTAGCCTTCTTCAAAGTGGTGGGGAAATTCTGAATATCTTGCCTGATCCATCTGGTCCTTCCAACAACAACAACAGCAACAACAAAAACAAAAATAAAAAGAGGGAAGCTGAAGCACAGATCATCTATTTTTACCTGATTAGAAAGTAACCAAGCTACAGCACTGATGTAAACAAAATCAAACATCAACTAAACAGAGGCAGGCTTGAGATTCATATCAGACACACAAACAATAAAAGAAAACAAAATGCCCATAACACAAGGAAAATGCACAAAGAATACAAAAAAAATCATGTCTCCATCAAACAGATAAGTCCACAATGTTCTATAATGAGAATTACCTAGAGGAAAATAGGGCATAGAATTTAAAAGAAAAATCATAAATATGACCAAAGGATTCAACAAATTTAAAGGATCTACAAATAATTCAAAGAACTCAAAGAAGATAAGGATAAACACCTGACTGAAGCTCCAGATAAATATACAGATGAAAAAAATGACGAAGATAATTTAGGATTATTCTGGGTGCAGTGGTACTCATGTTTAATGTCAGTACTAGGAAGGCAGAGGTGAGTGGATCTCTGTGTGATGAAGCCAACCTGGTCTCAATAACAAGTTTCATGACAAGTGTTGCTATAGGGAGACTCTGTCTCTAAAAGACCAGAAAATAAAGATAGATAATTCAGGACTTGAACAAGTAATTCACCAAACATAAATAAATGTTAAAAATTGAGGCTGAAATGAAATGGAGATGGAATTGAAAAAACCAATAAGCCATTTTTAAATGTCAGGAAATAGATTCACCAATAGATTGAATGAAATGGAAAACAGAATATCAAAACTGGATGATAAAGTTTAATAATTAGACTACTCAAATAAAGAATGTTAAACTTAAAAAAAAATCCCATAGGGAGTTGGAGAGATGCCTCAGTTGTTAAGAGTGCTGACCGCTGTTACAGAGGACCCAGGTTCAATTCCCAGCACCCACATGGCAGCTAAGAACTGCCTTTAAGCTGGACATGGTGGCATCTGCCTTTAATCTTAGAACTCAGGAGGCAGAGGCAGGGGGATATCTGTGAGTTCAAGGCCAGGTTGGTCTACAAAGTGAGTTCCAGGCCAGCTGAGGCTATAGGGAGACCCTGTCTCAAAAAGGCAAAAGAAAATCACATAGGAACAGAATATTCAAGAAATGTGGGACACCATGAAAAAGACCAAATTTATTTATAATAGGCATAGATGAAGGAGAAAGATTCTATTCCAGACCAATAACATTGACCGGATCTTCAACAGGATTATAGAATAAAAGTTCCCAAAGTTAAGGAAAGATATACCATACAAGAAGCAAACAAAACAACAAACAGACAAGGCCAGAACAAGAACTACCCATGGCATATCATAGTAAAAAACTAAATGCACAGAAAAAAGAGCGGGTACCAAAAGCTTCATGAGAAAAAACAACAGGTCACATATAAAAGAAAAACCATCAGAATTACAATTGACTTTACAATGCAAACTGTAAAGTTCAGAGGAGCCTGGAGCAAAATATTCCAAGGCCTAAATGGTGATGGATGCCAACTCAGAACACTTTGCCTAGCAACTATCAGAGTTGAAGTAAAAAGAAAAACATTCAAGGACAAAAATAGGCTGAAAGAATTAAAGTCCATCAAACTAGCCCTAAAGAGTATACTCATAACAATTCAAAGGACTGAAAGAAGAAATGATCATACTCAAATGTTACAGAAAGAAAACAAATGAAGGTATAATGTGTAGTGTCTCTCCTTGTCCCTTAAAGACAATAGCACTCTGCTCACTAAGAGTTAATAGACTTCTTTGGACTTTATTGCTGTGGAGGCTTGAGGAGGAGGCAGTCTGCTTACAGGATGCTTGGAGCAAACCATTTAGACAGCTGTCCCTGAAATGCCAGGGCAGGTGAGTAATTCCCCCTCCCCGCCATTTTTGTTTCTTCATACAGCTAAGGGGGCCTGTTACTGGGCCAGTGGCCACGAACTTGGTCACGAGGTGCTGTTTTCTTAATATTATGATGGGAAAATTCTTATGTTTTGTGCTGCTTGAGCTCTTATCATATATAAACTCTGTTCATACTTCAACTGCTGATATTCCAATAAGGACTCTCAGGAGGACAATGAACATGCTCTTGAATGGTACAAGTGGAGGATCTCCTAGTCCAATTTCAGTTTTCTGGTCTGGATGCTGCAGTGGGCATCTACAATAAAATGTAACAACACAAAATCAGACTAAGAACATGAGAATAGAAATTAAAATGACAGCAACCAATATGCATCTTTAAATAATAATTTTAAATGTCAATGGCCTAAACTTCCTAGTCAAAAGACATGGAATAGTTGAATTGATTAACATGCAAAACCCATCTTTTTGTATCTAACAGAGACTAATTTCTCTATCAAGTGTAGGCATTACCTTTGGATAAAAGGATGGAAAAAATATTCCACGCAAGGGACACTAACAAGTCTTGTAATTCTAAGACCTAAAATGTATACTTCAAATTAAATTTAATTAGAACGGATAAAGAAAATCACTTTTCTGATCAAGGGAACAATTGATCAAGAAGTCTTTAATAAATTCATGAAGATTAACTATAAAAGCCAGAATAGCCTGGAGCTAAATATTCCATGCTCTAAATGATCATGGATGCCAAGCCAGAGTACGTTACCCACAAAAACCATCTATATAGTCAAAGGAGGAAAAAAATGAAGATGAAAGTAATAACAAAAATCAGAGCAGAAATCAGTAAAGTAGAAAAAATAAAACCATACAACCAATTAATGAATCTTGAAGCTGTTTATTTGAAAAATAAACAAGATAGACAGATCCATAGCCCAGCTAACCAAAAGAAAGAAAGAGAAAAATCCAAATTAACATGCAACAAATTTGATGCTCCAAATTCTCATGCACCCAGATTCTTCTTTTTATATTTCGTTTATTATTTTTATTTTATGTGCATTAGTGTATTGCCTGTGTGTGTATAAGTACACCATTGTGTGAAATTCCTGCATAGGTCAGAAGAAGGCATGGAGTACCCTAGAACTGGAGTTATGGATAATTGTTAGCTGCCACATGGGTGCTAGAAATTTAACCCAAGACCTCTGTAAATGCAGTCAGTACTCTTTATAATATATTTTTTAATTTTATTTATTTTTGCACGTGTATGAATGTACTGTCTGCATGTAGGTTTGTGCACCCGTGTCCTGCAATGCCGCGGAGGTCAGAAGATGGTGTCAGATTCTCCTGGAACTGGAGTTAAAGATGTTTCTCGGCCACAAGGTGGGTCCTGGGGATCGAACCCATGTCCTCTGCAAGAGCGGATGGCACTCTTAGCCGGTAGGCCATCTCTCCAGGCCCACAGTCAGTACTCTTAACCTATGAGCCATCTCTACAGCCCCTTGTGCATCCAATTTCATAAAAAAAACAAAACAAAACAAAAAAAAAACAGTAGAATAGGACTTTAAGACACAGAGTAACCACAATTCAGTAATTGTAGGTGACTTTAGTATCCATTCTCTGATACAAAGGGCAACTGGGCAAATAATAAACTGAGATATCAATATCATACATAAAGTGGACCTAACGGACATCTATAGGATATGCCATCAAAGCACTAGAGAATAAACATTCTACTCATGGAAGATCCTCTAAGACCACATAATGGTACACAAACTGAACCTCAATGAATACATAAAAAATTGAAATAATCCCATACGTTCTACCAAAAACAGTGCAATAAAGTTTAAAATCCCCAGCAAAAGAAGCCGTAGTAAGGTACATGAACTCATCAAGATTAAACAACACAGTCCTGAAGGATGAATCGGTCAAAGAAAAAATCAAGAAAGAAATAAAAGTATTCCTTTAACTAAATGCAAATAATAACACAAGAAAACATCTGGGATATATTAAAAGCAGTCCTAAGAGGGGCATTTAAACCTCTAAGAGCATATGCTAAAAATGTAGACGAGATGGGCTGGGCATAGTGGCGCATTCCTTTAATCCCAGCACTCAGGAGGCAGAGGCAGGCACAAGCAGAGCACTGTGAGTTCAACTACATAGTGAGTTTCAGGACAGCTGGGGCTACAGGGAGACCCTGTCACAAAAAGAGAAAAAGAAATGTAGAAGAGCACAATTAATGACCTAATGGTACAACTCAAGAATCTGAAAAGGAAAAGGAAAGAAACAAATAAATGAGAATATGAGAAGAAATAATGAAAATCAAGAGAAGAAATCACTGAAGTAAAAATAAAACAATGTGACAAACCAGTGAATCTTGGACCTGGGTTATTTGAAAAGATAAATGAGGTAGGTTAATATTTCGATTAACCACAAGAAAGAAAGTGAAAATCCAAATTAATAAAATGAAAGACATCAACAAAATCCAGAACCTTATAAGGGAATATTTTAAAAACATACCATATTAAATTTGGAAATCTAAAAGAAATGGATGAATTTCTAAATTCATTGAAAATGAAGAGATCAACAGCTTATACAGACAACACATAAGGAAACTGAAATAGCAATACAAAGCATCCTCACTAAAGAAAACCCAGGCCCAGCAGGATTCACAACAGAATTTTTCCAGACCTTCAAAGAATATCTAAAACACTACTTAAATTATTCAAGAACACAAAAATAGGAGGAAAACCCCAAATTCCTTCTACAAAGCCATTATTATTTTAATACCAAAATCAGGAAATGATTCAAGAAAAAAGAAAGGTACAAGCCCATATCCCAAATGAACACAGAAGTAAAAATTCTCAACAAAATGCTTGCAAACTGCATACAGACACACATCAAGAAATTATCTGCCATGATCAAATTGGCTTTACTTCAGAAATGCAGTGAGAGAGTTCAATATATCTAAGTCAATAAATGTGAAAAAAATCATATAAATGGACTCAAAAATCAGATGGTCATCTCAATAGATGAAGAAAAGACAATCACTCTTTCTCATTGGAATTAAGGCTTGCTCAATTTGAGGGAATTTATGGATGGTAATATAAACATAGCCAAATAAATATAGCTTGAGATGTCATAGATCCTAAAGAAAAACCCATTTTGACCATATCCCAGTATTTGATTTGTTCATTAATAATTAATTTGAAACTGTTGAATATTTGGTTAATAGAAAAGATTCAGCCATCAACTATGACACTTAACATACCTAGGGACAGGAAGCAGAATGAAAGTTGAGGTCTCTTTTTTTATGGAGTGTAGAATTCTTCACTTTCAATACATCCAATTAATTTGCTTATGTGAGGGCATTGAGCTAAGTCATGGCATTTCTGTAAGATTAAATACTATTTCTTTTTTTTTAACATTTTTTTATTGATGCTTTGTGCATTTCATACATCATTTTCCAATTCAGTTCCGGCATATTTCCCTTTCCCTTCCCCCCCACCCCTACCCCATCCCAGATCATGCATTCTGCCATAACTGTCCTGCATATTTCTCTCAGGTTTTTTTTTCATTTTTTAGCTATAAGTGATAAACCATGAGTACAAGCATCCTTCATGTAAAACCAATTTGCAGGCTGTTGTGCCCAAACCCCCACGGCCCCACCATCCCGAGGGGGTGAGGTGGTTGTATGTTCAATCAGTTGATCAAATGAGTGTCCAGACTACATTGCTGTGTTTCACCATTTACCACATCATCAGCCCTTACATTCTACCATGCCCCCTCTTCCACAGATTTCTTCCTAGGCTTAGAAAAGGGCACAAGTGGATCAAGAGCAAAAACAGTCCACTCTCTCTGGAGTGTTGTCTTGGACTCTGGTCAATTCTGGCTGTTTCCTTTCGGGCTGACAGTTTGTCCAGGAATAAACCTTTGATCCTACTAATGAAGCACAGTCAATTAGATATATAGGTATTTAACAGGCACTAATACGTTATGGTAGGTTTATTTGGTAATAGCATATGTTTGATGATATGTTGATCCATGCTACATTTTTTTGTTAATATGACAGGTCTTTCTGTGGTTATAACAATCTCCTAACTAGAGGATTTTGTAAGCTTGTGGCATCAGCACTATGGGTTATTTCTCAAAGAGAGAGCCAATAGCCATTAGATTTGGGATATAAGGCATATGGCTGCCCTCTGCTGCACAGTATTTCCAGGCAGGTGAGGTATAGATGGTTGTTGAGGTGGAGTCTTGCTTGACTCAGGAGACCCGTATTTGCTTTATTGGTTTAGTGGCCTTTGGTAACACTCTCTGGTGTTCCAGAGGCCCTCTGTACACTTCATGTGTGGCTCAATACATCTTTCCCAGTGTTAACATCTTTTTGGCAGCAGGCTTTACTCCCTTATCTTCTTGCCAGGTTCCACGTTTAGAGCAAGGAGCCTTTACCTTTTGTGGGGCCTTAGATTCCCATGGCCAACATCTCCCTGGTAGAATAATCCATTACTGATGTCAGAGTCCTGTGTGATATATTTTGCTTAGTGCATAGTTTAAGGACTTTGTATTATATTTGTTCTGCGAAAGAGAATAATCCTTTTCACAGGTTTATGTCTATTAGTCAATTAAAGAAGGCAGTTTTTACCGGGTTTATAAGAGATTACTAATAATAGTTGTCTCCAATTTAAAGTTGGGGAATGACCTCATTCATATTTCTCCTTGTTCTGGGGGGGAGGCAAGAAAGTCTCTCATATCCAAACCTTTGCGGCACCTAGAAGGTAAGTTTCATTAGGACTCATTATAAATAGTTGTTACATGGAGGATCCACAAGAGGGGTTCTGGATTTGTTTATGGCAATCTGAGGCTTTTCTTCCTTTCAAGTTCAGGACGGGTCTGACCTTAGTTGGCACTCTGGTAAAAACCCTACTTCAATCAAGCTGTATCTTTTCGTTGGTGACATTTTGTACTGGTGTGAACCCACAAATCTTTTCCCGTAGTTAGTTTTAAGGTTGTGATGCACTAAGTTTGACAAAAAAGGTTCAGTCATCTGATACCCCCCCCCCTCTTTTGGTTTGACCCATGAGCTCCAGGAGACAGGGTATATACATATCTATGGGTGGAATCAAGGCATTAGATTTCATCAAATTCACCCCTGTTGTTTTGGTGACTTATATGATTAACCTTGGGAAGCAAACTTTTATTTTATGTTAAATCATCTTAAGAGAATAGCTACAAGGTGAGGTGATACTGTACAACCGAGAAAACTATAGAACATTTGTATGTGCTGATCCCAAAGTTATTGCTCTACAAATTTATGTAAAACAAATGTGGCACAACAAGGATTTATATCTCCATTTAACCCAGATGCATTACCGTTTTATTACTATTTCTTTTAAAAATTATAAAAAAGTTATTTTCTTAATTTCATAGAAGGAGCCACTCTTTTACTGAATTTTGTAGATATGTTTTATTTTTTTTTTCTTAAAAGCTGTTCCAGGAACATGTTTGGGAGTGTGATATTGTCAAACTGTGTAGGTTATTTGATATTGTCTCTCATCATGATTCCTGTAATACGAGTGTTACCCAGGATCAGTTTCTCAGCATGAATAATGAGGGCCATCTTAATCATCTTCCATTTGGAACTTAACTTCTTGGCTTGATTTGTGGACCTAATTATACATATATATGTCTACATTCATTATTGATTAGAGGAGTTTTACTATGTTTCCTATTGCTAGGATCAAAGGAAGGCTCACATATTCCTTTAACACATGCATCTTCTGGAAAATACCCGGCTCTGAAAACTACCCTTTTCAATGTTCATAAAAAGGGATGCAAAAGTTTACTAGGTTTATATATTCGTTGTGAATTTAAATTGTATTTTGACATAATATATGAATTATATCATCCTAGACCAAGTATTAAAATTTAAAAAAATGAATGCATATCACTTATTTACAAAATATCATTAGGAAGACATCAGCTCCAAAAATTGAGAACGGGAGTGGAGATAAGAGAAAGAGGACAGGACATCCCCTTCTTCCCCAATCCCTTCCTTTTGTTTCCACATTCTGTCATGAATTATACAAGAAGACGCTCATCAAACGCTGACCTCTTGACCCCATACTTCCCAGTGTCCAGAATGTACAAAAATAAACCTCCAGACTGTAGAAAAGAGAAAGGCAAATAAAATAATAGCATGTACATTAATTATTGAGTATTATTCTGCACAACTGCTCCAGAGTTCTTTTGGAGGTACTTCAGGAAATTACAGGAAACTTGCCTCTAAAGTACCTTCCAAGTCAATGGAAATTTAGTCATTTATCCTGGGTGATAGACTGTATTAGGGCCACCTTTCTATCTCCAACACCTCCATTAAGAATATGCTTGCTGTGAGACATATTTCTGGGATGTTAGAGAAAGACAGTTTCTGTTTCAGAATTGATAGCTTCAGGTGAATGCAGATATGTCAAGGGAGATGGACAGGGCTATCTGTAAGTCTGCTGCTGTCTCATATTTATGCCCTTTGAATTTACCAGTGCTTCACAGTAGAAATACTTGGCTATTGATTTTTAATGAAGATGAATAGATACAATCTCTAAAAAAATTTCTTTAATATAAATTTGATGGAATAGGCGATAGTCATGTTCCTGTAATGGACATAGAAGATGCATAATAATAAGTAATATTTTTCAAAAGTACCTTATTTTATTTTATTGTATTTTATGGCAATGTTGTACATACATATCTATGTGATTAAATTTTGTGAATGTCCTTCAGTATATTACAGTTTTCCACTTTATTGTGGTCTTGTGCCATAAAATTGGCTTAATTCTGGAAACTATTGGAGATTTTTCTCCTCTCAACTCTTCCTTCCTCTGTTTCTTCCTCAAACTTCCTTCTTTCTTTCCTCTCTCCCTTTTTCCACTCTTCCTGTCTTTTCTTTCCTAGGGTTTGTGGTTTAACCATCTTAATGCAAACTTGGTCCTGATTTTTTTTTTTTGTGATTGTTAAAATTCAGACATCATCTCCATTGAGTGCGCATCTGACTGTGTCTTCCTTAAGAGCATCTTGATGCATAAGCCTTTGCTACAGATCTTTCAGAGTTGTGTATAATCCTGGTTTAACTATCCCCTTCTGCGTATTATTATATTAAAATCTACTTAACTTTTCTACCCACTTGGCTTTTGCCATTCTAGTGAACTATCACCCAGAAGAATACTGGGAAGACATTTCATAGCATTGAATCTTCTGCAGAGAACAGCTGCCATATTCTCCATTATCCTACTATATCTATCCTGTAATATACACTTGTCTGTTTTAGGAAAGGTAATATCAAGGGAACATACTCAGCTGGTAAGATCTCTGGTATCAAGTAAGAAATACCTGGAGACAAGGGCACTTCAGAGTCTCATGATCTCCACATCTCTACTTTAGTTATCTCCCAAAGTGGTTCCAGCATCTCCAAATAATTTACTGCCTTCCAGAATCCTATTCAAGTCTGGGAACTACTTCAGCAAATTGATAAAATGGGTACCAGATGTCTTTGCCAGGAAATTAAACATTGAGACACAATAGACTCTGGAGAATGACCCAATTTCAGTAATATTTTTCCTGGATCTAGTCTCATATTGCACCATCCTGCTGGCCCAACAGCTCGAGACTCCTGACTATTCCTGGTCCTGTGAGCACACGTTAGTCACGTTCTGTAACTTTCTTGTTGAAAAAGCCACTGTCTCCAAGAGATGGGAGAAATTTCAAACTTTGAAGAAGACAAGAATTAAGCTAATCCTATGCCAGGTGGAAGCTTTGCTCCCTCTCTAGGCAATAGTGAGCCTCTAGCAAGATCAGGGATTGGGACCTTGCAGGCTTAGAAGTATCAGTTTCAGAGAGTGTTACCAAAGGCCACTAAACCAATAAAGCAAATACGGGTCTCCCTGAGTCAAGCAAGACTCCACCGTCAGCACCAGCTACACCTCACCTGCCTGGAAATACTGTGCAGCAGAGGCAGCCATGTGCCTGTATATCCCAAATCTAATTGGCTATTGGCTCTCC
>VZQC01006573.1:74453-111992 GCA_009823505.1 Rhizomys pruinosus
GGGTCCTCTGTAAGAGCAGTCGGTGCTCTTAACCACTAGGCCATCTCTCCAGCCCCGCATTCTGTTATATATATAAAGTCTTATCTGGTCAAACATTTGTACCCAGATTTCCTGTGGTCTAAGTTCATGGACTGAAATCTAGTCAGCCTATTTAAAGATCTTAACGAATATCTAGTTTCCCTCACCCAGGAGTAATGAATTGCCAACAGTTCCCAGGCTAGGGCTATCCTGCTGACCGCTTTCCTCACACCACTGGGTGGTTTTCTGATTGCTTTGTCATGCTTCCCACACTATTTGATCTGTCTTTTCCTTTGTGCTTTAACACATTGGTGGTTCAGAAATGTGTTGCTGAATTTGTATACATTTGTGAATTTTCCCAAAGTTTTACCTGCCATTGATTTCTATTTTCACACATCTTTATCCACAAAAACATTTAATATGATTCCAATATTCTAAAATTTGATAGTTTTTTTTTTAAAAAATATGGAAGGCTCATAATTTTCATACAATATAATTTTATGGTATTTAGGTCCTCTCTAGCATCAGTACCTCCAGTCATTGCCTCCTGACCAATCCAGTGCACCCTACTCTATACACAAATAGCTTATAGAGTGTGATTTGTGTACCCAAATCACAGGTTGGGCCCATCCACAAGACCTTTGTCAACCTACCAAGAGGCATCCAAAATTCTCCAGTCGGGTCAAATGAACTCTTAAAAGTAGTTTTGCTTTATCTCACCAGCACACTTTTAAGGTCTCCCACCAACTTCGCCTTTTGTTGCTTGAATTACTTTTGCAAATCACACTTATGCAGTAATTGATAAATATCACTCAGAAAATAATCTTTTTCTTTAAAGTAAAAAAATTCATTTTAAAAAAGTAGTTTTCATTGGCATTCTACTTACAAAGGATACTGAACTATTTTTAAGGCTATAATGCTAAAGTAGCCATTGTTACATCTTCCTTTGAGAGTTCTTTGTTTAGATCCATAGCCTCTTTGTTAATTGGATAGTTTTCTTGTTTCTTTTTTTCAGTTCTTTGTATATTCTGTATATTTATCACCTGTCAGTTGTATATTTGGTGAAGATATTTTTTCCCACTCTGTGGGCTTCCTCATCACTTGACTGGCTATTTCCTTTGCTGACTAGAAACTATTTAATTAATTTTTGATAAAAGATACTTAACCTCTCCTAAATTGCAAAATATCATTCTCCTCAGTAAATGATACAAGGAAGATGGGACTTCAGTAAATTGATATATTTCAGCCTTTATTTTATATAATGCACTTATTCAAATTGGATAGAGACTTAAGAATGAAATTAGGAATTGTATAATTTCTATAAAATTACAGAAAAATCTAATTGACATTGGATTTGGCAATGGAATTTTGGATATAACATCAAATGAAAAAACTAAGACCAGCTGTTATTTGGATCTGTAGTAAACATAAAATGTGAATCAATCAAGAAAATGAAAACTTAACCTGATAAGTAGGAGCAAATGTTTTATGACTACAGATATGTGAAGGCTTTAGCATCCAAAAGAGTTTTGACTCTCTTAGAAAATAAACAAATGCTGGGCATGGTGGTGCATGCCTTTAATCCTAGTACTTGGGAGGCAGAGGCAGGCTGATCTTTGTGAGAGTGAGTTCCAGGCCAGCTGGAGCTACAGGGAGGCCCTGTCTGGAAAAGACCCCCCCCCCCAAAAAAAAAGAAAATAAACAAAAGAGATTGCTATGATTTGAATGATGGTGCTGTCAACAGAATTCACGCAGAATTCGTGAAAATCCTGCATTGATGTTCAGACTTAGCATCTTTACACAAATCTCAAGGTTGATATGTCAGACAGTTCCATCGTTCCTCTGATTTTTACATCATCAGGGGCCGCAGCATTCCTATGGAGGCTGCAACAGCCTCATCTTACCCAAAACATGCTAGTGCATACATTTTGGAATTTTTAGCCTCTAGAACCATGGGAAATAGATGCATATTGTTTATTATTGCTTTCTTTAGAATAGTTTTATCATGTAGTCAAATGAAGTAAGACACATGAAAAGCTAACATTTTCTAAGGAGATTTACTAATGGCCAACAGGTGATATCCTCATCATCATTAATTGCCAGAGAAATGTAAATCCAAACTAATTGTGGTATGATTATCTATCATTAAGGTAGTTATTTTCAACTAGCAGAATAAAAAGTGACAACAGTAATTCAGAGAAAAGTGACTTTTTATAGTTGGTAAGAAGATAAATAGTACGATCATCAAGGAAAAAAATGGAAATTCATCAAAATATAAAAAATAAGACTAATGTGTGATCCAGAAATCTCACTTGTCTATATGTATACACAGGAATATAATCATTAACTCTAAAGATATAACTCCACTCTCAGGATTATTATAACCAACCAAGATAAAAACGTAACCTAAATACCCATTGATAAATGGATAAAATTGTTGTACCCTTATACAATAAAATCTTATTCAACTATCATAAAGAAAAGTATTCTGCTGTTTGTCACACCATTCATAAAACTTGAAGGACCTATGCCAAGAGAAATGAACCAGATACAAAACAGTAAGGGCTAGATCTTTCTTACATGTAGAATTTAAACAGTCAGATTTAAGGGCTAGGGGAAGAACACCTTCCCAGAATATAGTTGGTCCTGAGTTCGAACACCAACACCTGAACTAAAGTCTATATATATATATATTTTTTTTTTAATTTTTAAATTGAACTTTATAATACACATAACATCAAAATAACATAAATGAAACTTGTGATACCAAAAAAGCATCAAAATACAGTGATACTTTAACAAGGAAATTCCATTTTTTCTCCAACTTTTATTGCTTCAATATATACATATATAAATATATACATACATATACCTATCACCTGAGTTGGAGGTCTTTCTTTCTTTCTTTCTTTCTTTCTTTCTTTCTTTCTTTCTTTCTTTCTTTCTTTCTTTCTTTCTTTCTTTCTTTCTTTCTTTCTTCCTTTCTTTCTTCCTTCCTTCCTTCCTTTCTTTCTTTCTTTCTTTCTTTCTTTCTTTCTTTCTTTCTTTCTTTCTTTCTTTCTTTCTTTCTTTCTTCCTTTCTTCTTTTTGCTAAAAGATGTCATGTTTTCCCCAAGGAAGTGCTTGAAGGTTCCTCCTTGGCAAGCCCGAACAACCATCAATCCTGCCCCCGTGCTCCACACTGGGGTCGTTCCCGCCATGGTCACCCAAATGAGGTCCAGCAAGTGTGTGTCCCATCTTGATCTTCCTGCACTGGCCTCCATGTCACAGCCTGGGTAGCCCAACGATGGCAGTCTACACTCTGAAGAGGCCGAAGTCCCAGTAGCCACTCAGTCCACAAGCTGGATATCTCAGTAGTCCCCATCTGGCATTGAAGGTTTGGAGGATTCTCAAGTTTTATATCTGAAGTACAATTTCTGGTTATACTTTAATTTTGGATGCTTAAGGTGATTGAAAAGCCAAAAAGAGCCAGGGTCTCCATTCCCCAAAAGAAAAAAAATCAACCTTAGTGACCCTTGAGGATCAGATCCTCAACTGACCTTGAGAAAACAAAATTCTTGGTTAATCTGGGCTAATTGTGTGGTCTTAAGCATCCAAAAGGAAAGAAAAGTCAAATTTATAGTAGCAGAGATTAGAGTCTGTTTGTTCACAGCTTGGGGGAAGCAGATGAGGGGGCACTGGGCAGAAAGTACACAAGTTCAACTGTCAGATGAGTAAGTTCCGGAATCTAATTTACTGTGTGATGACTACAGTGATACTACTTCATTGTTTGCTTTCTGTTTGCTGAAATAGTTGATATTGGTTCGCACCCCATCCCCAAGGAGAAAGCATTTTGTTTCTGATGCACGTGTTCCTTAATTTGGCTGTATTAGTCACCCCATAATATATGTGTATATTAAACTATTCCATTGTAATCTTAAATATAATGATTCTTATTTGTCAACTACATTACAATAAATCTACTAAAATGATATTTAAATTTGAAAGAAATTTTCAAATTCATCTCAAAAGTTGCTGTTCCACTTTCCATTACTATAAAAAAAATTGAATGAAATTTCTAAGTGCTTTCCTTTATACAATTAGAATTTATACATTCTCATCTTCTTTAGTTTTTGAAGTGGTTTTGGATTCCAGCAATTTTAATTCAGTATGAAACAGTATTTATTATTTTAATGTTCATTTTCCTAATGAAAATGATGTGAGCCTTTTCCTGTACACTTTTATTGTATTTGTATATCTTCTTTGATGAGACATCTGTTGTGATCTTTTAAATATGTTTGCTTTTTAATTTTATATTTCTTGTTGAGGGTGGAGAGATGGTTCAGCAGTTAAGAGCACCGACTGCTCTTGGAAAAGACCCAGGTTTGATTCCCAGTACCCACATGGCGGCTAAGAACCATTTTTAAGCCGGGAGTGGTGGCGTATACCTTTAATCCTAGCACTCAGGAGGCAGAGGCAGGTGGATTTCTGTGAGTTCAAGGGAAGCCTGGTCTACATAGTGAGTTCCAAGACATCCTGGAGCTCCACGGAGACCTTGTCTCAAAAAGACCAAAAAAAAGTTTCTTGGTGTATTTTTAATTAGCATGTGTGTTGTTAGCATAATTCTCCCTAGACTATGTTTGTTCTTCTCAATATTTATCAATATAACCAACTGAAGTGCTCAAAATTTTCATTTTAATAAAATTTAGCATCACTTTTTCTTTTATGGATCACTATTTAAGTGTTATATCCAAAAGCACATAGTTGAAACTTAGATAACATATTTTCTCCTTGATAATTCTCTAACAATTTTATAATTTTGAAATTTAATTTAGATCTGTGACCATTGTTGAGGGAATTTTTGAGAATGATATCAATGTGGTTTTTTTTCACATGTCAACAATATACAGTTGCTCTGGCATCATTTTTTGGGAAGACTGTAATTTTCAATTGAATTATACCCACAGCCTTGCAAGAAAGTAGTTGGTTATCAACTTACAAGCCTATTTCTGTTTCACTGAATTCTTTTCTCATGCCCCACTGTTTTAGGTAATACAGGATTCAGCAAGTAGGAATGTTGAGTAATTCGTGTCTATGATTCTGCTTTTCTTCCTCTACATTGTGCTTTTTATTTTGTATCTTTTGCTTTAATTTATACAAGTAGAATGGGTTTGCTAGTGTCAACAAAATAATTTCCTGAAATAGTTGTAATGACATTGAATCTACAGATTAGGTTGGAAGACTTGATACCTTGTTAGCAATCCTGGTCTTTCCATTCACAAAATGGAGCATGTCTTCATTGGTTTAGCTTTTCTTTGATTTCTGTCTTGAAATTTTCCATTTTCTTCATTAATACCTTATTTATTCTGTTAAACTGACAGCTTACTATTTAGTTACTTGTTGTTGTAAATTATATTTTGTCTTTAACTTCAAATTTTAATCATTTGTTGCTCTTATAGTAAAAGCTACTGATGTTGGTGTATAAACCTTGCATCCTCCAACCTTGCATATGTGCATACTTTTTAAGGAGGTTTCTGTTCACTTTCTGGGATTTTGTATTTATGCAATCAGGCAAAGTCAAAGACATATTCCTTTTTCCTCCATCTTTACCTATTAATTTTCTTCCTTTGTCTTACTCCACTTAGTAGAACTTCCAGTATAATATTGAAAATTAGAAAGGGCTTCAAAAGTAAGAGCAGACAGTCTTACTTTGATGAAGATTTTAAAAGCAAAACATGTTTTCACTATTATGGTGGTTTTTTTTTTGTCATTTCTCTTTTACTGATACTCTTCATCAAGGTTATATTTCTGGTATTTTCTAGTAATAGTAATAACATGTAGGAAATAAAAATTATTGATATGCTAGTGAACATAATAAGAGGAAGTGGTATGTAAATTATGTTTTATTTTTTCCACTTTTTGGATGGAAAAATGCCCCAACAATTGAAATAATGATAGTCTGGCTTGCCCTTACATTTGTCTCCTCTACAGCATCTTTACTAATGAGAGCTTGCTGCTGATTAGTTCTTCATTATCCCTGCAAATATGACCAGAGCTTTAGAAACTGATGGAAATTAAATCACCAACATAACTGACATATAGCCTTCCACAAGGGAGAAAATAACAGTAATTTTTTCTTCCAAATGTATAAGAGATGATTTATATAGCTATAAATTAGATTAAAAGTTAAGTTATCACTCTAAAATGTGTTAAAATAACTGAATGTGAAGTAGTAAATTTCCTTAGCTCAGGTTGTTTGGGAAGTTTTGCAAACCAACTGGAAGATGCAGTAAATGGAAAAGTATTTTTCATAATATGTGTTTATGCCATTTGAACTTCTGTTCATATTTTCAGAATTTACCCTGCCTCCATGTTTATGTGGTAAATTTTGTCTGATGTATGAAAAGCATTTGGCACTGAAACATTTACATTTTTGCTTCACTTCATTGAGGACCAGACATGTGATTTGTTATTTCCATGTATTTTATTTTGTTCACTTCCAGCCCTGTTCCACACATGTCTACTGAATAGTAAAAGTCACTGAAATTTGCAATTACAAATTTATTTTAAAATTCTGGGGCTAGAGACATCGCCCATGGGATTAAGAGCACTGTCTGTACTTGCAGAAGACCAGCTTCCATTCCCGGCGCTCACACTACTGGTAAAAGTTGCCAGTAACTCCAGATCCAGGAGATCTGATGACCTCTTCTGATCTCTATGTCTTTGCATGCATGGATGCATTTACATACATGTACATAGAACATTGATACATGTAAAAATAAAATAAAAAAATAAAATATTTTTCTACAATATTAAAAACATCTCTCCACTTACTTTTTAATTGAAAATTCATTTATAACATTTTTCTTACTTGGGTGGAATTAAGATTTCTATAAATGAATTTAACAAAATGTTCTCAAAAGAGTAATTACTTTAACCTGTGAAAAGGAGCATATGCTGCCATATACGACTATCAATTTCTCTAGCTAAAGGAAACAATTTGGAACTATAACCAGCTAATAAAGCTGATGAAATGATGTGATTACTGTGTGTTGCCATTATTTTGATGGGGCCAGACCTTTTAAAAAACCTAAGCAGCTTCTCAGCAATTGAGGAAATATAAAAGTTAGAACATATTGAAGTATTTATAGATTTCAAGACTGAAGGAAATTAACGAATGGAGATATTACCTGATCTCTCAATCTGTCATGAATTTCAGAGGCTCATAAAAAGTAGTTATTTTAGAATGCATGTTTGGGGTATGCCCCCACCATTCCACCACCAAATCACATATTAATGGGGTGTAGATGAGGTCATGTGGAAGACTCCATGATGGGATTAGTGTTATTGCATGAAGAGCACTTGGGAGGCAGAGGCAGGTGGATCTCTGTGAGTTCAAGGCCAGCCTGGTCTACAGGGAGACCCTGTCTCAAAAATACCAAAAAAAAAAAAAAAAGAAAGAGAGAAAGAAAGAAAGAAAGAAAGAAAGAAAGAAAGAAAGAAAGAAAGAAAGAAAGAGAAAGAGAAAGAGACTGGAAGCTGTTGTCTCGGCTATACAGGAATAGAATGAGAAGGCACTGTGGCAAGCCAGGATTCAGGGCCTCATGCGAACTCCAATCTTCCAGCTCCAAGAACATAGAGATGTAAAAGTGTATTGTTCAAGTCACAGAGTCTATGGAATAATTCTCATAGCTGCATTGTGTGGTTAATCAATTAAATGAGTTCTAATAAGTTGGGTGAGCTTCAGCTGTCAACATGACACATCTGGGAAGAGGGAACAACAACTGAAGAAATGCCTCCATCAGAATTTCCTGTGGCACATCCCTGAGGCATTTTCTCAACTGGTGAGTGATGTAGGTGAGCCTGGCCCACTGTGGGGGGTGCTGTTCTTTGGAATGTGGGCCTGGGCTGAATAAGAGAAGTAGCTGATCAGGCTGAACAAGAGAAGCACAAGCCAGTAAGCAGGGGACCTATGTAGCCTATGCTCCAGTTTCTTCCTCTGGGCTCCTGCCCTGGCTTCCCTCTTTGAAGAACTGCACTATAGGCTGAAATAAACTCTTTCCTCCCCAAGTTTATTGTCATACTGTGCCATCACAGCAGTAGAGAAGCAAACTAGAACAGTATTCATGGGACAAATACCTAAAAATACAGCAGACTTTGTTTGTTCTACAGACTTAATATTTCATGGAATTTGCTTTGACAAGTTTTAGACTTACTTGAGATGCGTTAATTCTTCTAACACACACACATTATGATTTGCACATGGAGTTTTGGAGGGACACAGATAGGTAGTGCAAAGAGTTCTACTTCTGGACATTAACGAATCCATGTTCTTCTCATATTAAAAATACACTCATTCAATCTCAACAAGTCCCAAAGTCTTCATTAAGTCCAGCAACTCTAAAGTTTAGAGAGCCACATCTCATCTGAGGATCATCTAAATCAGATATGGATGAGGATCAGATATGTACACATCCAAAGGCCTTTGGACTTTTGTATTGAAAAGCATATCACCTGTTTTTTTCTTTTTTTCCAGAGGTTCAGAAACAAAGAAGAAATCCATGTTGAGTCTCATGTAAAATTCCATTGGAAAATCCTAATCCCATGTAGGGTGGTATCCAGAAATGGGGCTCTAAAAAAGTAATTAGGTTTAGATGAAGGTAGGTGAGTACTGCCTCCATGATGATATTAGTGGCCTTGTAGCAAAGGAAGAAATGTAAAAATTTGAGATTACTTTCTCAAGTGCGAGTTCATCCACTAGGGTTGAATCATCTTATGTAGAGTCCTTCCTTTTAGGAAGAGACATTAACTTGAAACGGTAGGCCTTAACACAAATGATAGAAAATATGAATTATAGAGAACATCTTATAGGAGGGTGCCAGAGGGAAGGGGGTACAATTATGATTAATATTGATGGAGATGTTCAGTTTGAAATATACAAAAATTCAATAGAAATTTACCTCCCAAAAGAATGTCCTTAAAACTCATCAGATGTGTGTGTGCCAAGAAAACTGACTTGGAATAATTTAATTTTGGTTAGACAAATAATATATGGTATTTTCCTGTAATAGCCTGAGCCATTATAACAAAATACAGTTTAATATAATGGTTAGCTTATTTGTATTTTAGCTATTTTCTGTGTTGGCACATAAATATAGTTCTGGGACTGAGGAGGCTAAGGCAGGAATATGGGAGTTTAAGGCCAGCACAGGCTATATAGTAAGAAGTTTTCATTAAGTATAAAGTAAAATAAATAAATCACATATAAGGATTTAAGGTATTAACTTATAATATCACTTTTGTGTTTTTTTCTATTAGTTTATAACGCACAGAAATCCATAAAATAAAAGAAAACAAGCTGAAAGAAGGAAGGAAAGGTGAAGGGAGGTAAACTTCTATTTACACTGGCAACAGATAGTCACGAATATGAATGACCTAGGGTTACTGCTCCATATCAATATCTCTGGGACTGGAGGCAAGGATTATGTGCACAAAGCAGGTAATTTTTTCTTTGATAATATGAAATAATGTAATTCTCTGAGAAGGCCACAGTTGGAGACCTCCCCACTGCCCACTGTCCAATACCAGAACCACTACCTGTTTGAAACTAATGCTATATTAGGTGGCCATTGATGGGCCAGACTGATTTTTCCATATACATAGCTTTTTGAAATAATGCTCTTCTGCCCATTAGCACCTATTGTTTAACATTTGTTTTTTTTTAATTTTTTAAATTTTATTTATTTTTGTATGTGTATGTATGTACTGTCTGCATGTAGGTTTGTGCACCCATGTCGTGCAATGCCACGGAGGTCAGAAGAGGGTGTCGGATTCCCCTGGAACTGTAGTTCTCCTGGAATTGGAGTTACAGATGGTTCTCAGCCGCAATGTGGGTGCTGGGGATCGAACCCGGGTCCTCTGCAAGAGCAGTCGGTGCTCTTAACCGCTAGGCTATCTCTCCAGCCCTGTTTAACATTTGTTTAAAAGACTACATGAACAGATCTATGCTTTTGTCAGGACCGTATATTGTTTATTACACTCATTCTATTATGACTTCACATTTTGCCACAATTCACATAAATATACATAAAATTAATGGCTATACATAAAATTTAAGTTTTACTTATCATATGCTACTTTAGATATTCTCTTATGGATTTATTGGACACATGAATATTATCTATTTTGTTCATACGTTCAGGGTTGTTGTTTGTTTTATATTGTTCTTTCTCATTTTCAGAATTCTTTTTACTTCCTGCTTATGTATATCTATTCAATACCATCTAGCATCATGCAGCCAACTCACCATTTGAACTGTACACTGGTTAAATAATGGGTGTTTGAAAGTTAACACGTGTAATTCTGTGGCCTTCCTTTACCCCAGCCTCATAAGACGTTAATCCCCTCAATTTGTAAAGTGCAGTTAATAGAAAGCAGAATATTCACTAAATAATAGCCACTAAAGCACAACCTGTAACTGCTTTGTAATTTTCACTGAGCATTCTAAGGAATTATTTAGTCTCAATGCACATGATTTTACATGGTTCTGCAAGCCATCCATTTCATCGTTGCTGATATTTTAGGCCAATTCCCTTTCCTTTCACTGGATTACTACTTAACATTTGAATGCTAACTTCACCCTCTTTCTCTCTTTTCTCAAAATCTATTTTCCTTAATGCATTATCTATTGACCTCTCAAAACCAAAACCCAATTATCTCATTCTCTTGATTTATCAAACAAAATTGCATTCTTTGAGCATTAAGATAAAATTCAAGCTTCTTAACATGACTTCTGATTCTGGACATCTGCCCCTTGCTTGCATTTCTTGTCTGATCATTTAGCATTCTTCTCCAAAGCACTTTTGTTTTAACTATGCTGAATTGTTCTATCTCTTGAAAGACTAGTTTTTCATTTTATTATGGATATTGCAATAGTTTCAATGGATGTTTTGAAATATGATTTACAAATTATATATTCACTCACTTGAAGTATATAATGTAATGGCTTTTAGTATAGTGATAGAATTGTACACTCATCAGTACAACACATGAATATTTCTCTCATTCCCCATTCATTCCACTTTTCTCTCTTGTCTGCTCTGCTTCATAAATCTAATTATCTTTCCTTCTCTATAGAGAGAAGAGCAGCTGACATTGTATATACCGGGATTATCCAACGTGTGCCTTTAGATGCTTGTGCATTTAGAGATAATATCTTTAAAGTTGATTCACTAATAATCAATTCTTCCTCATCATCAATGATTTTAATACATGAATATTATATCATATTTATCAATTTTTCAGTTGACAGTTTTGTGTTCTTTCCATTGCTTGGCTATTATGAAGAGTACTGCTATGAGCATTTTTGAACTCATTTTTGTAAGACATATGTTTTCAATATTTTTAGATGCATATTTTTACTGGGAATGCTAGGTCATATGATACTCTATATTTTACCTTCTGAGGTTCTACCAGACTGGTTTTCAAAGTGGCTGAGCCATTTTCTATTTCCATCTGCAATATATGATAGTTCCAATCTCCACTTCCTCACCAATACTTATTTTTGTTCTTTATGATATTTTCTTTTTTTTTCTGGTATATAATCTTTTTTCACCTTTAAGACCATGACTCATCTTTTAAAGCTGTTTGAAGGCTACTTACATAAGAATTTGCCTCTTACATCCTCAAAGCTCTTTACATTACTGATTGGAATAACACTATGTATTTATCATATTGTGACATATTATTATATTTGCCAAATTATTTGAGCAGTTATTCTTTACACCAGTCAGAATGTTTATTCAAAGCACCTTTACTAATTTCTATTGCTTAACTTGAACTTCTAGAGTAACATCATTTGCCTAATAGGTGCTTTAAATATATTCCAAATGATTAAATGAAATAAAAATAATCTAAAAATAAGTTATTTCTAAAATTCAACAAAATTTAAAAACTCTTGAGCTTAGTCCCTAAGTTTCTTTCTAGCTTCATCTCCAGTAATAGTCCAGTTGTCAGTTCCTCTTTCTATCTTCTGTTCCTTATAGTAAGCACCTTTGTAGCCCAAGATACTCACCTACCCATTCTGATAACAGCACAATCACTTTCAGATTTTGCTTTTATCTTTTTTTTTTTTTTTTTACTTACCAGAGGAACATTTTCCCCACTTGTTCCTTTTCTATACCTGCTCATTATAAAAGATTTCTCCCAGGGTCACCTTATTTTTCAAAGAGTCTGGAAGTAAGCTCCACAGAACTCTATTATTCAAGTGAAGATAATGTTGAAATCTTCATTTTATCATGCAGGCTCTTTTAGAAAAGTTAAAATATCACTTTGTGCAAGCTTCTTATAGAATATTTTAATGTTATCTTGTCTGTGGATTGGAAGTTATAACTTTCAGAAAGTAGATTCAAAGTGAAGATATTGTGAGCCCAGAATAAAGAAGACAGGTAGATAAGCTGTGAACTAGACTTGCCCACCAACAGCTTCTATATTTAATATGCATTGTTATTTCAAAGCCTTATATCCACATTGGGCTTCTAAATACTAGAGATAATAGCTTATTTTCATGATTCCCCCTCAGGGCTTCTCTGTCATACATCCTTTTGTCTGGTAGGTTAAATTTATAATAGTTTTCCAACTTCACCTTAAGATTAAAATACAGAAACTTTTATATAAAATACAGAATTCAGTATCATATGAATGTATATAACGAGAACTATGGAAAAAAATTCTGTACAAAATAATCCATAGATTTTAAAAGGCAGACAGTAAACATTAAACATCACCTCATTAATTTCACAGACAGATATTGGTCTAGTTTCTGCTATATGTGACTCAGGATGATGAGAAGGCTTAGGGAATTTTAGGAATTACAAGAACCTAATAAATGAATAGTGCTTATGTTTCATTAATTCTTCATTTAATCATTCTTATCATATTTTCTGGGTAAAATAATTTGCTCTTAGGTTAAACATAAACCTTTCTTTTTTTGATTGAATGACTATTAACTTTTTCTGTGCATATATTTGAAAGGAAAGATAACTGTATATTACTTCCTTTGATATTTTAATTGAAATTGGTTTATTTGCTAAGAAATTACTTCCAATGTTAACTCTCTTTTTGCTTAGTTTCACATTTGGCAGGATTTAACTTATTTCCTGTGCTTTTAGAACTTCTTGTAATCATGTAAACATTCTATGATGAGATGGGTCAAAGTTGTATAAGTAGAATTGTAAGAAACATCAATAAGGTAAACACATTTCTAAATTCTAAAATTCTAGTTAAATCCTTATCTTAGATTATCAGCATTTTATTGTGCTATAATTCTCCTGTGGTATAAAAGGAAGTGAATTTCAGGCAGTAAGAGGCAGAGTGATTGGGGGTACAGATAGAGCAAAATCATGTGTGTAGTGAGGATGGATCTGAATAGTTCTGTGGTCACCTGTCTTGTTTATATCCTGACATATGCCATTCTAGGATACTGTGGGTATAAAATTTATTCTAAGACTTCAAATTATATAGTTTATCTTTAGTTGTTTGATTAACATTTTACTGTGATTTTCATCCCAAATATTTGTGAACTGAATTGATATTTATTTCTTTCCCCAAAACATGAAGCTCTTTTACAAGGAAATAGCTTGAGACCAGGCATGGTGGTGCACGCCTTTAATCCTAGCACTCCGGAGGCAGAGGCAGGCAGATGTTTATGAGTTCGAGGCCAGCCTGGTCTACAGAATGAGTTCCAGGACAGCTGGGACTATAGGGAGACCCAAAAAAGAAAGAAATAGGTTGAAAACAATGAAAAACAGAAATATAAAGCTGAGCCCTGTATACAGATATGTAACCCAGCTACACAGGAGGCTGAGACAGGAAAACTGCAAGTTCAGAGTCACACTGGTCTGTTCCCCAGTTCTAAGTTTAATTATCTATTGTTAAAAAAAGAAAAGAAAAGAAGGAAGGAAAAAAGAGAACTAAAAAAAGGAAGGAAGAACAGGCGAAGAGGAGGGAAAGAAGGAAGGCAGAAAGAGAACTAGAGATGAGAGAGGGAATGAGCAAGAAAGCAAAAGATAGAGAGTGAGAGAAGGGACAAGAGCGAGAGCAAGAACAAGAAACAAAATCAAACTCCGGTGTACTATCTCTAATGCCATATGCGTTTCAGAGAGAAGTAACTAAGCTGAGCCCAAACTCTAACAATCCATGGCAACCACAGCTTTGAAATGTACAGAAACCTGCCTGGGTTGCCCCTGAATCTGATGCTGCAAAAATATCCAGATTTTTATATTACTTAAGTGTAAACTTGGAAGCATTGTTGAGATGTAGCACTTGGAAAAGCAGGAAATACTCTTTTCTTCAGATTTAGCATGAGTCCCAACAGTATGATTTTTAAGAAACAAGTTTGTTTATTTATTTATTTATTTATTTATTTATTTATTTATTCATTTATTGTATGTATACAAGTGTCTTGCCTCCAAGTACATATGTGTACCCTTGTGTGTGTATGTGTGTGTGTGTGTGTGTGTGAGCGCGTGCACGCGTGTGCGTGTGCACGCACACACGCATGCAGTACCCAGGGAGGCCAGAAAAGGGTGTTGTATCCCCTGGGACTGGAGACATAGCTGGTTGTTAGCCATCATGTCATGCTGGGAACCAAACTCAGGTCTTCTATAAGAACAGCCAATGCTTTTAACTCCTGAGCCATCTCTCCAGTACTTAAAAATACGGTCTTAACATCTTCATTTCTGTATCAATAACATGGCTTTTAGATAGGCATGGTTATAAAAATACAGGTATATTTCAGTGCCCTGTTTGCTCACTAGCTTTTCGGCATAATTCAAGTATATTACTGTTAACTTACAACAGATTTTGTAGGTTTTTGTGGGAGTAAAAACTAAGGCTTTGTGTTATTTATCTTGTCATTTTGACAGTTTTTATACTGCCAAGCAAAGGTGTGGGTGACATTTGAAGTTTAGCTAACTGTTTTGAAAGGAGGTTTTACTTATTACATAATTGTAGAGTCTTTTAAAAGTATGAGCAGGTTTTACATTGCAGGCAGTGAGTGACAGCTGTTTGCACAGAATATGAATGAATGAGAATATCCAACATCTCAACAATATAAAAGTTGCAAAATGAAAGAGGTTGGATACAGAATTATCCATTACTTTATCTTGTTTATTTTTAAAGTTCTAGGTATAAATTTCTATAGTTTTAATGTAAACTAAAAACTATATAAATAAAATTAAAAGTTTAAGCTTTTGCATCAATGATGTGTTTGTAGTTAAATTATATCAATGTAATATGTATTTAAAGACAAAAGAAAGAGAGAATTTTGAATATTTTCATTTCAGAGAACTTATGAATATTTAGGATGACAAATATGTTAGTTATTCTAAGTTGATCATTAAGCAGTAAATGCGTTTATAGAAGCATCATATTATATTTTATAAACAAATTAATATTGTTATGTGTTGTCAAAATGATACTAAAACAATAACATAAAGTTTGCCTCATTCTAACTTAGAACTCATTGTAGAGACCAGAATGACTGCAAATTCATATTCCTCCTTTTTTATCCACCTAAGTGCTGGAATTACAAGTATGCAGCACATTTACTGTTAAAAAGAAAATTCGGTGGGTGGAGCTAGCTGTGCTCCACACAACACAAGATCAGCATGCATCCTGCTAGGTGAGCTGACTTCACTCATGTCCTGCAGAATGCCAACCTGCAAAGGACCACTTGAGGGCTGCCTTCCTGGGGACTTTGGGCACCTTTGTGCCCCATAGAGGCCTGGTATCACCCGGGGCCTTCAAACCTTCTGGTCCAGAACATGGGTGGAGTTAGCTGCGCTCCACAGGGCACAAGACCAGCGTGCTCCCATGTCCTGCGGAACACCAACCTGCAAAAGACCAGCCCGGGGAAGTGGTGGCGCAGAGGATCTAGCTGTGCAGCCAATGTTGAGGCACCAGAACCCAAAGAAACAAATAAACAAACAAATCCACATGCCAAAGACACACACACACACACACACACACACACACACACACACACACACATACACAAAACCAACATGGGAAAAGCTCATAATAAATCCACACTGAACTCTGCCAACCCTACAGAAGACTGCTACACTGAGATCTCCCTGGAAGGAAACCAAGACACGGAGTTTAGAAAAACAATTGTGGACATATTCAATGAAATTAGAGAACTAAGGGAAGTGAATGAAAATTTCAAGAAGTACCAAGAGGGTGATAATGACAATCATTGGAAAGAACTAAGGGGAGAGATTGAAAAACTCAAGAAGGACCTAGAGGGAAATAATGACAAATGTTGGAAAGAACTAAAGGGAGAAAATGACAGACTCCAGAAGGAAGTGGAAACACTGAGAAGATCCCAGGCTGAAAGGGACAAAAGAAAATGATCAATGAACCAAGGACCTACAGGATGAGAATGACAGACCTCAGAAGGAAGTGGAAACACTAAAGAAATCACAGGATGAAATGGAAAAGGAAATTGAACATTTATCCAATCAACAGGAGAGGATTGGAAAAATACCTCAGAAGTAGAATGGAAGAAGCAGAAAAAATAATATCAGACACGCAGGATAACATGGTCCAACTAGAATGCTCAAATAAAGATTATAAAAAATTAAAAAAAAAACAAAACACAGGAGTGGAACAACTAAGAAATGTGTGACACTATGAAAAAAACCAATCCTCCACATCATAGGGATAGAGGAAGAAGAAGAATCCTAAGACAATGCTATTGACCAGATACTCAACAGGATAATAGAAGAAAATTTCCCCAAACTGAAAAAAGATAAACCCATACAAATACAAGAAGCACCAAGAACACCAAATGGACAAGACCAGAAAAAAAAATTCCCTATGCCATATAATTGTTAAAACACTAGATGCTTCAAACAAACACAAAATACTGAAAGCCACAAAAGAAAAACAACAAGTTACATGTAAAAGGAAATCCATCAGAATCACAGCTGACTTCTCAGTACAAACTATGAGAGCTAGAAGAATGTGGACCAAAGTATTCCCAGTACTAAACAACGTTAGATGCCAACCCAGGCTACTATACCCAGCAAAAATGTCAATTAGAGTTGAAGGAGAAAGAAGAATCTTTCACAACATAAACGGGATGAAAGAATACATGTCTAAGAAACCAACACTTCCGAAAATCTTTGAAACAATCCTTAGAACAGAGGAAAGAAGCAACTATCCCTAAGCAATTAAAGAAGAAAGCAACAAAATCATAACAGAGTAAATATAAACCTAGACAAAGAATGCAAACCTAAAATAAGGTAAAAAGAAGCAACACATATCTCTCAATAATAAGCTTAAATAAAAATGGTCTAAACTCCTCAATCAAAAGGCATAGACTTGGAGAATGGATTAGGAAACTGAACCTTTCTATATGCTGTCTACATGAAACTCATCTCACCCTCAAGGACAGAAACCACCTCAGATTGAAAGGATGGTAAAAAGTATTCCAAGCAAATGGTACCAAGAAACAAGCTGGAGTGGCTATGGTAATATCAGACAAAATAGATCTAAAAGTAAAATTAATCAGAAGAGACAAAAAGGGACATTACATCCTTGTCAAAAGAACAATGAACCAAGAAGACTTCACAATCCTAAATGTCTATGCACCAAACTCTGATGCACCTAACTTTATAAACACAACTCTTCAGGCCCTCAAGACACAGATTAATCCTAACACACTAATAGTGGGAGAGCTCACCCCACTGAGTCCCTTGGATAGATCAACAGGACAAAAAAATAAACAGAGAGACATCAGAATTGAACAATACAGTACACCAAATGGACCTCACAGACATCTACAGAATATTCCACCCAAACACCAGAGAATATACTTTCTACTCAACACCTCATAGAACATTCTCCAAAATCAACTACATACTGGGGCACAAAAGGAACCTCAATAAACACAAAAGGATAGAAATCATTCCATGCATTCTATCAGACCACAATGCAATAAAGCTCAATATGAACCCCAGAATAAGTCCAACTAGCTACAAGAACACACATAATCCTGAACAATGAATGTGTCAGGGAAGAAATAAAGAGTGAAATAAAAGTATTCATGGACCTGAACAAAAAAGACAATACAACAAAACAGAATCTGTGGGATACTTTAAAGGCAGCCTTGAGAGGGAAATTTATAGCCCACATCAAAAAACAGAAAAGGAACAAATAAACGACCTGACACTGCATATAAAAACACTTGAGAGACAACAACAAATAAACCCTAAACCCAACAGACAGGAAGAAATAACAAAAAAATCAGAGCAGAAATCAATGAAATAGAAACAAAGAAAACACTAAATCAATAGTATTAGTGATGAAAGGGGAAACATCACAACAGACAAAGAAAAGATCCAGAATCATACAGGAATATTTCAAAAGTCTATACTCCACTAAATTTGAAGACCAAAGAAAAATGGATGAATATCTGAAATCCTGGGAACCAACAAAGCCTAACCAAGAAGAGATTGACAGTTTAAACAGACCCATAATATTTGAGGACATGGAAGATGCAATTAAAAACCTCCCAACTAAAAAAAAGCCCTGGTTCATATGGTTTCACAGAAGAATTCTATAAAACATTTAAGGAGGTCCTACAACCACTGCTACTCAAACTGTTTAGAATTATACAAACAGAGGGAATTCTCCCAAACTCCTTCTATGAAGGCCATCATCACTCTAATACTAAAGCCAGGCAAAGACACGAGCAAAAAGAAAGCTATAGACCCATCTCACTAGTGAACATAGATGCAAAAATTCTCAACAAAATACTTCCAAATCGCATACAGATCCACATCAAAGAGATCATCCATCATGATCAAGTTGGATTCATACCAGAGTTGCAGGGATGTTTCCACATACGTAAATCAATAAACATCATCAAACACATAAATGGACTGAAAGAAAAAAAAACCACACAATCATCTCAATTGATGCATAAAAAGCCATTGACAAGATCCAGCATTCCTTCATGTTTAAAGTCCTAATGAGAATAAGACTGAAAGGAACATTCCTCAGCATGATCAAAGCCATATAGAGTGAACCCACTGCCAACATCATCCTAAATGGAGAAAAATTGGAACCATTTCCCTTAAAGGCAGGAACCTGGTAAGGCTGCCCCCTATCACCACTCCTCTTCAACATAGTGCTTGAAATGCTTGCTAGGGCAATAAGACAAAGGAAGGAAATTAAAGGAGTATTAATCGGAAAAGAAGAAGTTAAGCTATCCCTTTTTGCAGATGATATGATAGTTTACTGAGGGATGCTAAAACCTCCACCATAAAACTTCTAGAAACAATTAAGAGTTTTAGTAAAGTGTCAGGCTACAAAACTAACCTAGAAGGTCTTCCCACTCACAATACCCTCAAAAATAATAAGATACCTGGGAACAAACCTAACCAAAGATATCAAAGACCTCTACAACAAAAAATTTAATCCCCTGAAGAAGGAGATTGAAAATGACATCAAAACGTGGAAAGACTTCCCATGCTCATGGATTGGGAAAATTAGTATGGTAAAAATGTCCATTTTACCCAAACTGATATACAATCAAAATCCCTACAAACTTCTTCACAGACTTGGGAAAAAAATCATTAAATTCATATGGAAAATCAAAAGACCCCGAATAGCTAAAGCAACCCTGAGTGAAAAAATGTAATACAGGGGGGATTGCCCTACCAGACTTCAAACTATATTACAGGGCCATAGTCATAAAGACAGCCTGGTACTGGCACAGAAACAGACCTGTTGACTAATGGAACAAAATTGAAGATCCAAACTTGAGCTCATAAAATTTCAGCCACCTCATTTTGAGAAAGGGGCAAAAAACCCTCTGTGGAGGAAGGATAGCATCTTCAGCAAATGGTGCTGGCAAAATTGGATCATCATTTGTAGAAGAAGAAAGTTAAACACCTACCTCTCACCCTGTACAAAAATCAACACCAACTGGATCAAAGAACTCAACCTGAAGCTTGAAACCCTGAAGATGATAAAAGAAAAAGTTGGCAGCAACCTACAAGACATAGGTGTAGGAGAAGACTTTCTAAATCAGATAGCAGCTTCACAGGAAGTAAGGTCAACCATTGACAAATGGGACCTCATAAAACTGGAGAGATGGCCTAGCGGTTAAGAGTGCTGACCGCTCTTACAGAGGACCCGGGTTCGATCCCCAGCACCCACATGGCGGCTGAGAGCCATCTGAAACTCCAATTCCAGGAGAACTCCAGTTCCAGGGGAATCCGACACCCTCTTCTGACCTCTGTGGCATTGCACGTCATGGGTCCACAAACTTGCATGCAGGCAGTACATTCATACACATACAGAAATAAAAGAAAATAAAAAAACAAACAAACAAAAAAAACGCAAAAGCTTCTGTACAGCAAAAGAAACAATCAAGGAGGTAAAGAAAAAATCCACAGAGTGGGAAGAAATCTTTACCAGTGACACATCTGACAGAGCATTAATGTCAAGACTATTTAAATTACTCAAAAAAAAAAAACAAAGAAGTCAGAAGACAAATGACCTACTCAAAAGATGGAGTAAAGAGCTGAACAGAGTCTTCACTGTTGAGGAATTTAAAGATTGTGAGAACATCCTTTTTATTTTTTTTTTTTTTGGTCTTTTCGAGACAGGGTCTCCCTGTAGCCCCAGCTGTCCTGGAATTCACCTTGTAGACCAGGCTGGCCTTGAACTCACAAAGAGAGAAACATCTTAAAAAAGCGTTCAACATCATTAATAATTAAGGAAATGCAAATTAAAACCTCTCTCAGATAACATCTCACTCCAGTATGGCTAGCTAAGATCAAGAAAACAAAAGGCAACAGATGCTGGAGGGGTTGTGGGGAAAGTGGAACACTCATCCACTGTAGGTGGGAATGTAAACTTGTACAACCACTATGAAAAGCAGTGTGGAGAACCCTTAAAAGACTCAGAATGAGCTTACCACCCGTCCCAGTCATACCACTCCTGGGTATATACCCCAAAGACTCATCCTACCACAAAGTTACATGCACATCCATGTTTATTGCAGCTCTCTTCACAATAGCAAAGTGCTGGAACCAACCCGAATGCCTCTCAACACATAAGTGGATGACAAAAATGTGGTACATCTACACAATGGAGTACTATTCAGCAGTAAAGAAAGATGACATTATGAACTTTGCAAGTAAATGAATGGAGCTGAAGCCATTATGCTGGGTGAAGTAACACAGTCCCAGAAAGACAGAGAATGGTTTCCCTCATTTGTGGGTGCTAACAACAAATCCCCCAGATGAAAGGCAAGCTGTACGACATTATGGTTATATTTTTGTTTATTTGAAAGCAACTATGTTGTTATAATGTGAATCTCTCAACGGGCTCTAGAATCCACCCACCAATTTTCAGACTCTGTAATTACTGTATATGGGTGGAGAGTATGTATCCATATTTTAGAGTAATATGAAATTAATGGAGGAAAATGTGAATTCCTAAGCATAAAAAAAGATTGAGAGAAAGATGCAGGACAGTTATGGCAGAATACATGATCTTGGATGGGATGGGGTGGGTTGGGGGGAAGGGAAAGAGGAATATGTTTAAAGTGAACTGAAAAATCATGTCTGAAATACACAAAACCTCAATTGAATAAAGAAACAAAAAATTACAGTAACAAAAAAGAAAATTCAATGAGAAAAATAAAAACCCAATCATTGCACTTCCCATTCATATTATTAGAATAATAGTAGGATAAATACTAATGAAAATAATATTGAATTTGAAGCTTGGATTGGACTTCTGATAATTATTTTTTCTTCTTTAGTTTTATTGAACCTAGATCAAAGATAGAAAAAAAGTCCCCATATGACAAGTTTTTATTTGTATCAAATTACAGAGTACCATAAGTAAGCATAGGTTATGATTTGAATAGCTTAAAATAATGCAAAATTTGGCAAAATATTTGATTGTCCAAAGTTTATCACATGTCTGAATATATACTGAAGCATTTATTTGGAATAATTTGGCATAATAGACATTGGACCTTATTTGACCAATTATCAGGTATACATGTGTGATTTATCTATGTGTGTGTACACACACTTACAAATTAAATATATTTACATAAAAAGCTAAAGATTGATGTGTTATGATTAATACCTTTAAAAAGCTTATTATATTAAATTGTACCTGCTTTTAAAGCAGAATGTAAAAAAAAACCTGATCAATTTACTAAATACAGATGAATTTACAAATGAATTGGAAATGAAATAAAAATTTCTATTGAAATGTTATATTCCTGATTGACATTTAAGAGGCACTAGCAAGCTATGGAAATAATTTTTTTTTTTCAGATTGCAGAGAGACTAAAGATTCTAGGAGCAGTGCTGTACCCTCTAAACTGAGAATAAACGTTATTATAATAGGAAAAGATAGCAGACCATCCTCTTTATTACTGCGGGAACTCTCAAGAAGCAGTCAGGGCAGTTTCTGTACTTGGGAGTATAGGTTTTCTTCCATCAGTGGAAGTCTGGCTTCTCAGGAAAAGTGCAGCCAGTTCGCTTGATTATGATGCTGGCTGCATAGTGGCCAGCCCGGATGCGTTCAGTCAGAGGCTTGTCAGAGACCAGCTGAGAGGGAAACCCTCCAACGAATGCATCTCCAGCTCCATTGGTGTCGACAATTTCTTCCTGGTTCTGATCCAAGACGGCAAAAGCAGTGACTTCATTTTCTGTTTCCATTATAGTGTCATCTCTTCCTTGTGTGAAGGTAACGATTCGCTGCCTCTGAGTTCACCTTTGGAAGAGCTTGTGCCTTTTTGGCAATTTCCTTAATGTCTTTAGTCTCAAAGCCCTGCTCTCTAGCAAAAGCGGCAGCTTCATCTCCTGGGTCACAGTTCATCACTTAGGGAGCCCAAGGCAGGAACTCAGGGCAGGAACCTGGAGGCAGGTTCTGAAGCACAGGCTATGGAGGAATGCTGTTTACTGGCTTGTTCCTGATAATTTTTATATGATTTACCTGATTTATTTATTTTTATTGAATTTTTGCAAATTTCATACAATAGAGTTTGATGACATTTAGATCTGTTCCTCTCTCCACTTCCTTCTATTCCCCCCTATACACTTTAACAAACTCTCAAATATTTTATTTGACTAGATAGTGGCTGATTTGTGCCCCTCAATGTTCTTCAGTGTGGATCCATTCACTGGGCCCACCACGTGTCCCAACCTTGTAAGACACTGCTAGGGTGGCTTTCCCCATCCTAGCAGCCTTCATTTTCCAAAAGATTCTTTTGATTTTGTGGACATTTCTTATCCATTTCTCCATGTTTATGCTGTAATTTTGTCTGATTTGATCTTGCACAGGACTTGTGCATGCTGTCATTATTGCTGTGAGTTTTATATGAGTAAATGACCCGCTGTCTGGGAGACTGTGGAAAACAGTGTCTGGCTCTTAGAATCTTCCTGCTTTCTCTTCCACAAGGATCCCTGAACCTTGGGAGGCAGAGGTATGGAATACCTCTTTTATTCAAGGGTAAGTACTCTGTTGCCTCTTCTCTCTATAATATATTGGTTAACTGTGGGTCTTTATGTTAATCACCATATGCTGTAAAAGGATAATTCTCTGGTAAGAATTAAGAGATGTATTCATTCAATTTACATGTAAAGGTTGCATTGAAGATGTGTCATTTAGAGTTAAGCATTTCATGGACACTTACTCTGTGTTTGGCCAGTTCCGAAACTATGTAATAGTATCCATCTGCTGCAAAAAGGAACTTCTTTGATGAGGGATGAAAGGAACACTTGTATATAATCATGATAATACATATTTAGAATAAAGTAAGAAATTGTGTTTCATCTAGTGATATGACAAAAGAAGAGTTTTCTCTAGGATCTATTACCTCTCTAGCCATGAGTATTTGAGTATGTTAATGGTATCACACGCGTTCCTTCCCACTGAGTAGAACTTAATCCCAATTACAGAGCTGTTTATTATCACCAAGAAATAGTTTCACTATCACACCGGTAGATATTTTCCGGAGCAGTCTTTCTTGTTTTAGCCTTCACAGCTAGATGGGGCATTGATCATTTTCTCCCTTGGAAGCTTGTTTCATATCCTCTAACATCATGAGTGCTAGTCTTCAGTTGGGAGGTTTCCTGATCAGTCCCAGCTGAATTGTTATAAGTCCTGTCTCCTAAGTATGTCCTCTCTTCAGGAATAGGGTCTTATCTTCAAGTTCTGGCAGGAAGTCAAGAGCTGTGGAAATAGCCTGTGGTGTTTAGGGAGTCTCTTGACCTACACTGACCAACAACTCAAAGGGAGGTTTCTCCTGTCCTTCACTGTGTTTTTACTTACATACCCTTCAGCTACACACATGCACTCATATTTATTTGTTGCATGTGTATTTTCCAGGAGAACTTTGAACTAATCAATTTCTCTCTGTTTTTTTTTATACCATCTAAACATTATTTATCTCTCCTCTAACTCCCCCATATGACCCTCCTTATTCTGCCCATTTCCACTTCATAACATCTGTCTCCTATTGACCTTATTTTACTATCTATCTCCTTAAATCAGTTCACACAGAAATGTTTTGAAAAATTCTTTATTAAAGTTTTGCAAAAGATGATGCTAGTTTTAACTCACAAATTTATTCATTAATTGGACATTTGTTTTCTTTTTTAAAGATTTGTTTTATATGCATGTGTATGTGTGTGTGTGTGTGCTTGTGTGTGTGTGTGTGCATGCACATACATATGTAAGGGTGCCCATAGAGGCCAGAGGAAGGGTTCAAAAACCTTGAAGCTAAAATTACTTGTGAGCTGTCCTACATAGATGCTAGAATCCTTTACAAGAGAAGTAGATGTTCTTAAACTTTGAATCATCTCCCTTGCCCCTGAAAACTTGTTTGTAATTTTTATTATGAGTAAAATTCTATGTTCAATACAAAGGAAGGTGAACAATACAATGGTAGGTGAAAGGTAGGTGTTACTTTTAATGTTTCTTTCACCTTGGGAGAGTGAAGGATGTAAAACAAGTAACTGAGGACTTGCATAAACGAGAGATACACCAGTGTATGATCAATATAGAACAACAGTCTGTAAGGTAGACAAAGGAGACAATGCCTCAACTCTATATAGAATAATGTCTAAGGCACAGCCCCAAAGATACAGGAATTCTCCAAGAAAGATATGAGCAAAAATTAAAATAAATAATTAAATAAATACAGGACAGTAGAAAACTGATCCTATGTACAGAGTGAAAATATTCAATTAAGAAACAAAAATTGGGGCCTAAAGAGATGATTCAGGAGTTAAGAGCACTGACTGGTCTTCCAGAGTACCTGGGTTTAGTTCCCAGAACCTGAATGGTGGCAAGTACCCATCCATAACTCCCAGGTTTCTGATGCCCTCTTCTGGCTTCCGCAGGCATTGCATCAATGGCTATCATATGGAGGCAGAACATTCATGCACATAAAAAATAAAAAGAAAAAAAATGTTTTAGTAAAGAATACAGTCGATATAGGACTGATAAAAATATGGAACTTAAAGGACTAAACAACCAAAAAGCTCCACCCATTTAAAAAATGAGACATAGACCTAAAAAGAGAATTCTTAGAGTAAGAAACACAAGTGGCTGTGAAACACTTCAAAAAAAGTTCAAAACCTTAATTCTCTGGGAAATACAAATTAAAACTACTGCATGACTGCATGATTTCATCTTATCCCAGTCAGAGTGTCTAATCTCCAAAAATCAAATGACAACAAACGCTGGGTGAGGAGAAAGAGGAGCACCTACTCGCTACTGCTGCAGCGCTATGACACTCAGTCTGGAGCGTCTACAAAGTCTAGAACTAGATCGACCACAGGATCCAGTAAGATCACTCTTGGGGAAAGGATTCTGTATCTGACTACAGCAATCTGTACATGTTCATCACTCCTCTGTTTACCACATCCAGGAAATGAAAACAGCTTAGATGTCCATCAACTGAAGAATGAATAAGACAATGTAGTTCATTTATTTTATTTTTTTTTTTATTTTTTATTTTTTATTTTTATTTTTTTTGGTCTTTTCGAGACAGGGTCTCCCTGTAGCCCCAGCTGTCCTTGAACTCACTCTGTAGACAAGGCTGGCCTTGAACTCACAAAGATCCGCCTGCCTCTGCCTCCCAAGTACTAGGATTAAAGGCGTGCGCCACCACGCCCGGCAATGTAGTTCATTTATATAACATTATTCCACTATTAGGAAAATTGATATGATAAATACAGATAAGTGGATGGACTTGGAAGCAGTCATTCTGAGTGAGGCAATTCAGACGCAGAAATACAAACACCATATTTTCCCTCTCATGTGTGGATCTTAGCTTTGAATCTTTAGATATGTTTGTTTCATTTGGAATAATCTTGTATGTTAGAAAAACAACAAAAGTCCCTGGAAGAGGAAGGATCTTTCAAGGTTAGAAACATAGTATACAGTGGTATAAGGGGGAGGGAGGAAAGCTGGGCATGGTGGAATGTGTCTTTCATCCCAACACTCAGGAAGCAGAGGTAGGCAGATCTCTCTGAGGTCAAGGCCATTCTGGTCTACAAAGTGAGTTTCAAGCCAGCGGGAGCTACAGCAAGACCTTATCTCAAAAAAGGGAGATGGAGGGAAATGATGATATAAGAAGGATTAAAAGGGATGGGGAATTGGTGGGTGGATTAGAGGAGAGAATGTTAAAAATTATAATACACACACACACACACACACATATATATATATATATACACTATATATATATATATATATATATATATATATATATATATATCTGGATTCTGTGCTTACTGCAATTCTACATCCATTTACACCTCAAGAACGGAATTTAAACTGCATGTCCTTTATAGGATCAATTCTACTTTTGTTAGTTGAGTTCCAAGGACAGAATCCTAGTGGAGGAAATAAGGTCACAAAAGCCAAGTCATCCTATTAAGTGACTTAAAGCAGAGTAGACAATTCACTAACTTGAGGTTATTATCCAATATGATTGTGATGGCATAACTCTGGAGTAGATAGCTGATTGTTCTACTTAGCTGATTGTTCTATTTAGCTGATTGTAATAGACAATTATAATAAACATCAACATTCCAAAAGTCTATATTATATTCATTAAATGAATTAAGTGTCACAGAAATAAAAGCATTATTTTTTAAATTTTTTTATGTGTGTGAGTGTACTGTCTGCATGTAGGTTGGTACACCCTTGTCGTGCAATGCTGTGGAAGTCAGAAGAGGGAGTCGGATTCCCCTGGAACTGGAATTAAAGACGATTCTCACCTGCCATGTGGGTGCTGGGAATCAAACCCTGGTCCTCCGAAAGAGCAGTCGGTGCTCTTAACTGCTGAGCCATCTCTCCAGCCCCAAGTATTATTCTTATTCAATAACAGGTTCTTATAATCTTATTTGTTCTACCTAACCAACTAATCTGGTAGAACCCACATAATGTACTAAATTTTCGGTTTGCATAACTTTTGAAAATCTATAGTTGTAACCTGAGATAAACAAACTCATGTTTTGGTTTAAAACATTATGCACTAGGGACTGGAGAGATGACAAATGGTTAAGGATGCTTTCTGGTCTTCCATAGGACCTAGGTTTAGTGCCTAGTACCTACATCGGGCAGCCCACAATCACCTGTAACTCCGGCTCAAAGGTATCTGATGCCTTCTTTTGCCCTTCCTAGGCGTCCACAAACCAATGGCATTCTCTCTCTACCTCTCATCTCTTATACACATATACAAATAAAATGACAAAACTTAATCTTAAAAACTATTTTTACTTAAATACATAATTACACATAAATATATATAATTGATAATTTTTACAAATAATAGGAGCATCTCAACATATTCCTTCCTATCTTATAATCCAGATATGGTTCATTTTATTTATTTATTTATTTAAAACTTTTTTATGTGTATGAATGTACTGTCTGCATGTAGGTTGGTGCACCCGTGTCATGCAATGTCACGGAGGTCAGAAGAGGGTGTCAGATTCCCCTGGAAGTGGAGTTAAAGACGGTTCTTAGCTGCCATGTGGGTGCTGGGAATCTAACCCAGGTCCTCTGCAAGAGAAGTCGGCTGCTCTTAACTGCTGAGCCATCTCTCCAGCCCCTAGATATGGTTCATTTTAGTTCAATAATGAATAACTCATTATACTATGTATATAGTTCTATGGGTATTGTTCAGAATGCGTTAAGTGAATGCACATACATTTTATTTTAGATAGACTCGTCATCTAATGATGACATTAGAAAATTATGTCTAGTTCTAAAGCCCAACATTAATGAACTGCTGGAATATAAACCAACATACTCTATGTTGAATCTTCATATTTACCACATGACAATAACAACGAAAGGATCTCACTTATTTTTATGTCTAAATAAGTACACATTCTGAATTCATTTACATATTCTATATTCATTTCTTATCAATGTGAGGCAGACACTATGATAGTCTTGTCATAAATAGTTGAAGTTTTGTGACAACACCATGTTCTACGATGAACTGCAGTGAAGACAGAGGTCTTATATTGCTATATTAATAACTTACATAGTAGTAGATACTAGCAACAAAGATACCAAAACATAAACGCATATCCCTTTATTAAGTGACACATAACTGTTTATTAAATTGTTTCATTGTAATGTGTTTAAAATTTTTACACTGAAATTCCAGTATTTATCGAAGGTAGCTATGGCTGTGTAGCACTGTGCCCAGTGTGATTAGGGGGCTATCTGTCTAGCAAAGAAGCGTGCTATGGATGGAGAAAACCCTTTGTATTGTTCATCCATTGCTGTCTGTTAGGCAATTTTGAGCAACTGAGGACAGAAAGAAGACAAGAAATAGTAAAAAAGAAATAAAACATTTTATTCCACAGACAGAATATTTATCCTCCAGCCCAGATAAGGTGTGCTCATGTCAGGAAAATGAATGTGCTATTTTTAAAACCACTGCTAGATTTCAGTAATAAATTTATCACAGAATTAAATATTGAGATAAAATATGAGTATGAATGATAATAAAATTAGTATTTCCATTTTTATACTTTATCAAATTATGTTCACATTATTAAGGAATTCAAAGACTTTATGTAAACACAGACAAGGGAAACACTAGTAACAGGAGCTGGATATTATTCCAATTGTTTTTAGCAATTTTCATAAACATGAGTTTTTTCAGCTTATTCTTTTTGACAAAACTTCTTTATTTCAGAAGGCTAAGTCATCCAAATTAATTTGCCCTTCTATTGCTTTTTAACTATTTCCACCCATCCTATTTATTTATTTATTTATTTATTTATTTATTTATTTATTTTTGATGTGTATGAATGTACTGTCTGCATGTAGGGCTGTACACCCGTGTTTTGAAATGCCACGGAGGTCAGAAGAGGGTTTCGGATTCCCCTGGAACTGGAGTTAAAAATGGTTCTCAGCTGCCATGTGGGTGCTGGGGATCGAACCCGGGTCCTCTGCAAGAGCAGTTGGTGCTCTAAACCTCTAGGCCATTCTCCAGCCCCCCCATCCTTCTATAAAATGTAGCTGAGTAGGTAGGAAAAGATTTTTTTAGTGACATGGAATTTATGTACAATGTTTAGAAAAAATATAGGCATTTATAGGAAAGAGATTTGCTTCCTGTATTAATGTTTGTTTATACTTGCCAGAGGTCATGGATTTATTTAAAATAATATAAATATACATTAAACTGTGGTTTAGAAGTTTAAATTTTAGTGTCATGCAAGCTACTTATAAAACAATTTTTGTTATGCAGAAATCTACAAATTACATTGGCAGTAGATGCTTCTAAAAACATCAGTTGATTTCAGCTTTAGATAAACTCCATAATACCAACAAAAGTTTCAAAAGTTTCTAATGAACATTTTACTGTTTGGCTTCAAGGTAAAGGACAGGTGACAGTGTGTGCATGTGATGTGAAGAACTTTTTTTTTTTTTTTTTACAATTACCAATGTTGTTTTTAGAACCAAATTACTGTAAGTTAACATCAGGCTCTTTTTTTTTTTTTATGTTGAAAACTTTTTTTTTTAATTAGTTTTTATTGATGACTTTGTGCATTTCATAATTTTTTTCCAATTCATTCAGGCTTATTTCCCTTTCCTCCCCCCCCCCCACCCCCACCCATCCCAGATCATGCATTCTGCAATACATGTCCTGCTCTTTCTCTCGTTTTTTTTTTTCAATTTTAGCTATAAGTGATAGTCCTGAGTACAAGCATCCTTCATGCAAAACCTATCTGCAGGCTTGTGCCCAAACACCAACAGCCCCCACATCCAGTGGGGGGGTGACAGGTTGTTTGTTCAATCAAGTTTGATCAAAGTGAGTGTCCAGACTACATTGCTGTAGTTTCACCATTCACCCCAATCGCAGCCCTTACATTCTACCACGCCCCCTCTTCCGCAGGTTGTTCCCTAGGCTTAGAAAAGGGGCACAGGTGGATGAGAGGTAAAACAGTCCACTCTCTCTGGAGCTGTTGACTTGGACTCTGGTCAATTCTGGCTGTTTCCTTTCATGGGCTGACATCAGGCTCTTTTGAAAAAAGATTTACCTCTGCTCTGTATTTGTAGGCTATTATTTTTCCATTCTTAAGGGGAACTAAACTCATTTATTTACATTAAAATTATATATACATATATATATATATATATACATATATATATATTGCGTGTGTGTGTGTGTGTGTGTGTGTGTGTGTGTGTGTGTGTGTGTGTAAACTGGGGTATGTTTGTAGAGTTCAGAGGAAAATTTGCTGGAGTCATTTCTCTCTTTCCATCCTGTGAGTCCCGTGTTCAGATCATTAGGGTAGATGACAAGAGCCTTTACTTGTTGAGATAACTTGTTAGCCCCACTCAATGGATTTGTTTCCCAATTTTATTAATTACAGCAGCAGTAGGTGGAAATGAGGAATTTAATATAAGAATTCTCTCTTTTGAAGGACTATAGGGATTTGTGATAAGGTAACAATAGAGTGATTAGGTTAAAAATGTTCTACTCAGATGTCTATTTCTAGACATTCTAAAACTCAATATTACACACAGAATCAAATAGAATTTGTGTTTTAATTTATTATGTCACTTCAAATTAGGAAATCACAATCAACTGGGAGCCTAATACCTGCTAAAATTAAGGTTAAAATAATGCTTGTCAAATATGTGATTTTCATTTATTTTAAAGCCCTTGATTATTGCTCAGAATGTTCTGTAAAGTAACTGAGAATTTAATCTGTTTTTAAAACATTTTTAAAAAATTTTAATTTAAAAAAAAAAAAAATTTAACAAAAAAATTAAAAACTGCACCCATGCTGTGCAATGCCCACAGATGTCAAAAAATGGCATAGATCTCCTGGATGGAGCTGGAGTTACAGAAGGTTGTTAGATGCCACGTGGGTCCTGGGAACTAAACCCAGGTGGGTCTGCAAGAGTAGCCAGTGATCTTAACTGCTGAGCCATCTCCCTAGCCCCTGAATCTACTTGTAATAAACATAGTATCATGACAATGCATTTGGGCAAGGGTGATAGTATAAGATCCTTTGCACACGGTTTCTCTTTAGTGAGTGTTAAATTACTTTCCAATAGCTTTTTTGTTGTTGTTTCACAGAAGCTATGTGAAAAGTAAAACACACCTCCTTCCTAAAAATGTCATTGCAAAAAGAACTTTCTCTTTGGGAATGAATGACCTAGTGTTGAATAAATAATCAAAAAAATCTATTGATATATTTGTCTGCCTCCAAGTATATAGTCAGATCAATGGTCCCATTGAACTTTGTACAAGTCTGAAATCATTCAATATACTTGCTGCATTGTGGGTATAATATTTAAAAAAAGATTTGCCACTATATGTAATGTATCACTTCATGTGTTCTCAATATTTTTTACATGTACATAGTTAGATAAGTTGTGCAATAACTGTTTAGTATTTACATTAGAGCCAAGTGTGACTACAAATGTCATAAAACAAAACATCCACAGAAAGTATATGCAATTTGAGGCTTTAAATATTTATTATGCTTTTATAAATTTATTGTGTAATAAATTACCACAGACTTAGCAGTGTTTATCAATTACTAGGCTGAGCTCAGATATTCTCCTTGACTGGAGTATTATCAGGATGAAAAGTTAGTGGCTGTTGTTATATAACTATCAGAGACACTATCCCATCACAGTTTGCTGTGTAATGGTCATAAGTTTTTGTAATGGTCATAATTTAACCAAATGATTAGCTACAAAGTAAGGAGTGCTATCCATAGGTTACACCCACACTCTAAAGTACATATAAAACATGGAGATGAGAGCTGGAGGTGAGGGACTGAGAATCTTCATACTTTAAGGGCATGTTAGAATTCTGCTCAACACACACACACACACACACACACACACACACACACACACACACAGGAAGGCAGAATCAAGACAACTCATTTGAGTCTCTTATAGCCTCTTTGAAAGTATAAACGTAGAAAATATGTGCAAATTCCTGTCACTTCTATAGGTCAGCTAACTGGAAAGTGATTTGCTTCATGGAATAATAACAGCATGTATTGAGATAATTATATGCCAGACACTCTTTTAAGCCTTTTAGTTAGATTAGCTCCTACAATTCTATAGGAATGGCAAAGAGGTAACTGTGTTATGGTTTTTTTTTTCACAAGATGAGGAGATTCATAACAGAACATCTTGAGTGTGTTTTTTGTTTTGTTCAATAATATTTATTTCCCAAGTAAATTTTTTGTACTGCCAAAACAAGACAAATAAATAAATGACATTGGGCTGGAGAGATGGAACAGTAGTTAAAGTCTCAAGATCACAACCAAAAGGAAAATATGTTCTTGATTGGGGTTAAACCATGTTAATTTCAAACACATATGCTCAATGTATGTTGCATGTTCAATATATGCAGTGGTTAATTTAATTAGTTCATGATTGTTAAGAAATGGAATACTATAGAAAAACCAAATGGGCTTGAACGCATACATTTGCTTAGTATTAACTGTTCTAAGAAAGTATCCATCTCAGAGGAGCATTAAATTGAAGGGACAGAGACCTAATTAAACCTAAGTTCTAGAGGCTATAGAGATGTCTCAAGAGGTAAGAGCACATGCTACTTTTGCAAGATACCGAGCACTCACATTGAGCCCAAGATCACCTGTAACTCCATCTCCAGGGTCATCAGTTTCTTGCCCATGGCCTCTAGGGGCCCTGGACTCACAAGCACATACCTACACCAGACATAATTAAATATACTAAAAATATAATTTAAAAAAGAAAGTTCTATTTAATAGCACCATGTTGTGCTACCCAATTTCTCAGTATATTGAGTAAAAATACACTTTATAAACAAAAGGTAAATGCCATAATTATCATGAAGTTTATATCTGAATGTTCATCAAACTACTGGGTGTAATTTCCATCATATTTAAGAAAAAATACAACAACTGAAAAGCACTGATTTCGTGCACTTAAATACACTTGACCTATGTAAGAAAATCGCATAGACCCTCCTCTTCTATCATTTAGCATTGTCTCTGAGCTTGATTTTAGTTCTTCCCACAGAAATATGAGAAGTTTCTAGTTTCCAAGGATTGCTTGTATGGTAGATACATATCATTTGTCTTTCCTGAATCTATCACCCTGTCTTCTTCTTTCAAATATTGCTTTTCTTTTCAATATGCCTTTTCACCTAGGCATGCTTTTCACCTAGGTCCAAAATCATCTAGCATTGAGACTCTATGTCCTTGCTATCTAGGGTTGAGGAGATTGTGAAAAGAGGCAGTTGCAATAAGTGAAGAACTGTTAGAAATTTAAGATCCCAAAGCTGAGTGCTGCAGGAAGAAACCTGAGAGTTTCTTCTACTATGATATTCTATAAGGAATGATATAGTACATTTATAGTACTATATCATTCCTTATAGAAATTCAAACAAGCAGAGAAGAGGTTCAAGTCCCTAACCTAATATTTTGTTTTGTCCCAAAAATCACCTTCAGTTTTGTTAACCTTAAATTTTGTTATGTCCCCAAAATCACCTTAAATTCTTTTGCATGCTGAATAAGGCACAAGAAAATGTAACTTCTCTATTAAGAAATATATAGATTTCTTACTTATTTTTATTTCAAGTGAGCAGAATAGGAATCAGCCAAGTAACTGTGACAGAGATTGGAAATGTATGACACTTTTATTAAAATAATTTGATTTTAAGAAGCAATGTGTCATCAAACATCTGCCACAATCTGTGAATAAGAACACAATTTCAGTCCTGTTCAACTAGGTAAATATATGCCATGGGAACACAAACATTAAATAATATATATTGGATACCATGGTAAGAAATAGTAACATAAGTTTGGTGAGATGTAAAAAGACAAACACAAACATTAAATAATATATATTGGATGCCATGGTAAGAAATAGTAACCTAAGTTTGGCGAGATATAAAAAGACAATCAGCTATGTATATAAAATTGACTTAGCAATACTTGATTAGTAGAGCCATGTGTAGAATTGTTAGTGGTTGTTAAATTTAGCCTTGATGAATGTATTATAAAGCCAACGAATGTATGAATGAGACAATACAAAGCATTTTTAATTATTCACTTATTATTATCTTGCAGAAGTCTCCGTCTCTCAGAAGGAGAACATATTAGTTGATATAATCGAAAAAAGTTTGTTGTAATTGTTGAGTCATTTCCTATAATAATTGCTTTTGCAACCCTGAGGTTGGGTTTAAAAGCTTGAATTATGAATATTTCATATATTATTTTCATATTCCATATGCATACCTTATGGCAATCAACTTTCTTGTAGTCTCCCACTGACCTTTGCTTCATTAATAGAAATTAAATTGTAAAATGAATCTATTAGAAAGTCTTTTTCTGGAAACAGCTCCTCCTCTACATTTTTGAGCTTGGAGAGAATACTTAGAATTTCAAGAAGCCTATTTTATCATATAATGAAATAAAATTCCAGAAAATTGATAAACAATTGAAATAGTAAAATATTTCTCCTTAAGATGAAAATGAAATATCACAATACAGCAGAAGTGAAAATATGTGTGCTACAATGAACTCGAGATTTTTTCAGGCTATAAGGTCATTTACATACCATATGATCTCACATGTGACAGTATAGAAGGGTGTATAAAATTGGTGAAACACATATTAGGAGAAATATATTTTGATTCTGAGAATATCTAAAAATTGCCAAATTGCACTTTCAATTATATACTCACAGTTTCAGAAATAAACAATTCCCAAATGGCTAGTTGTACTTTGTAAAGAAAAATTTACATGGAGTTAAAAATAAAGTATTTTCTGTTTTATCTGAGAGTATTTTACTTTTTAAGGCTGTGATTATTTCTGATAAAGATAAAACTGAAAGCTGTATATTTTTCAATGACCAAGTCTGTTTATTACAAACACTAATGTCTTACATACTGAAATACAAATTTCCTGTGCATCATTTATTTTTAAATTCACATTGCATTTTATTCTCCAAACTCTAATTCATCTTACAATGAGCTTTGCTTCTTTTATCTAAATGCTCTTCTCCAATTTTCAGATTAAATTGGTTTTGAATGCTCCTTCATGGAATAAAAATTTCAAGTTTGATTTTTATTCTTGTTCCCATGAACAAATTTCTTTGTAAGCTAGTTTTAATGGGAACACATCTATAAGCACTGGGTTTACAGTAACCCCAATTAAACTTTATTTGACTTAAGAAGATAAAATTTGGGAAATAAAATAACCAGTTTTATGAAATTACATGGCTATAACAGAGACTTGATCACTGAAATCCCAAAGAGAGAAAGAAGGAATTTGTCCCTTAGAAAATCTATTTTTAAAATAAATACAAGAAAGAATAACTTATGCAGTATTAAAACTATTATGTTGCCTGACTTGAAGGGTTATAAGACAAAAACATAAATATGTAATAATGATTCCTAAAATCTATGGGATCAGTTACATGTAACATACCATTGTACAAAGTATTTCCTACTAGAAATGTTCTTGTTATGTGTTTGTATTGTGATATGTATATGTGTGTATATGTATGTATATGTATGATGATTGTGCACATGTATGTTTGCTTATGGTTCTGAGTGAGGGAACATGCATGCTAATGCATTCATGTGGAGTTCAGAGGACACCTAAGATGGCACTCTTCACTTTCTGCTTGTTTTGAGACATGACCATCCCATGCCTATGCCAGGCTGCCTGCTGCCAAGTTTCCAAGGACTGTCTTCTCTCTACTTCCTAATACACTAAAGGATTGTTGATACTACAGACATATGTTACCATACATAGATTTACATGGATTTTGGGGATTTGAAATCAGGTCCTCACACTTTCCCACTGGGCCAATTCTCCAATATTTGAAGAACTTTTCATAGGGGTTAATTCTCTGCTCCAGAAGACTCTCAAACCTAGCATTTTGGTAGTACCCTATTTTTTTTTTAATCTCCATTTTTTTATTGATGTTTTGTGTATCCCATACATCATTTTTCAATTCAGTTCAGGTATACAGCCCCTTTCCCTTCCTCCCACCCCAAGCTGCCATAACTGTCCTGCATCTTTCTCTCAGTCTTTTATTTTATTTATTTTTTTATGTGTACAAATGTACTCTCTGCATGTAGGTTTGTGCACCCGTGTCCTGCAATGCCACGGAGGTCAGAAGAGGGCATCAGATTCTCCTGGAACTGGAGTCAAAGATGGTTCTCAGCCACCATGTGGGTCCTGGGGATTGAACCCGGGTCCTCTGCAAGAGCAGTTGGTGCTCTTAACCGCTAGGCCATCTCTCCAGCCCTCTCTCAGTCTTTTTTAAAATTTTAATTTATTCTTGTATGTGTATGAATATACTGTCTACATGTAGGTCTGGGCACCAATGTTGTGAAATGCCGTGGAGGTTGGAAGAGGGTTTCCGATTCCCCTGGAACTGCAGTTAAAGACAGTTCTCAGCCATGTGGGCACTGGGGATTGAACCTGGGTCTTCTGAAAGAGCAGTTGGCACTCTTAACAGAGAGGCCATCTCTCCAGCCCCACAGTCTTTTTTTATGCTTAGGAATTCACATTTTCCTCCATTAATTTTATGTTACTATAAAATACAGATACATACTCTACCATCAAGTCAATGTACAAATAAAAAAAATAAAAATAAAAAAATACAGATACATATTCTTCACCCATATACAGTAATTACAGAGTCTGAGAATAATTGGTGGGTGGATTCTAGAGTCTGTTGAGAATTTCATATTATAACAACATAGTTGCTTTCAGAAAAATAGAAATATAACAATATTGTCATTCAGGTTGCCTTTCATCTGGGAGATTTGGTGTTAGCATCCACAAATGAGGAAAACCATTCTCTGTCTTTCTGGGATGGTGTTACTTCACTCAGCATAATGGCTTCGAGCTCTATCCATTTACCTGCAAAGTTCATAATGCCATCTTTCTTTACCGCTGAATATTACCCCAT
>VZQC01006573.1:112383-197032 GCA_009823505.1 Rhizomys pruinosus
TAAGGAAATGCAATTAAAAACACACTCTCAATATCCGTCCCCTCCAGTAGACTACTAAAGATCAAGAAACAAAAGAACAAAGTCTGAGGTTGTGGGGAAAGAGAACAATCATCCACCACTGGTGGGAATTAAACTTGTACAACGACTGTGGAAAGCATTGTGGAGAAACCTTAAAGACTCGAGATATAGCCCTACCACTGGACCGAGTCATACCACTTCATGGTATGAACCCAAAGATCTCATCCTTCCACAAAGATACATGCACGTCATATTTTATTGCAGCTCTCTTCACAAGAGCGAAGAATGAAAACATCCCAAATGCACTTCAGCTGATGAGTGGATGATAAAATGTGGTGCATAATACACATCTGAACATTCAAAGGAAGAAAAGCCTCAGATTGCCATAAACATCGAACCCCTCTGTGGATCCTACATGTAACAACTAGTTATAATGAGTCCTAATGAAACTTACCTTCTAGGTGCCACAAAGGTTCTGATATGAGAGACTTCCTTGCCTTCCCACCCATAGAACAAGGAGAAATATGACAATGATGAGGTCGCTCCCCAACTGTAAATTGGAGACAACTATTGTAGAGGTAATCTCTTATAAAACCGGTAAAACTGCTTTCTTTAATTGACTACTAGACATGGGAACTGTGGAAGGGATTACTCTCTGTTCAGAACCAAATATAATACTAAAGTCCTAGGGCTATGCACTCAGGCAAAATATATTAATACAGGAGCTCTGACATCAGCAATGGATTGTTCTACCAGGTGGATGTTGGCCAGGGGATCCAAGGCCCCACAAAAGGTAAGGGCTCCTTGCCTCTAAGTTGGGATACCTACAGGAGGAGAGGCAATAAGACCCTGCTGCCGAAGACCTGACGTTAACATGGGAGGGATGTATTGAGACCACACATGCAAGTGTACAGATGGCCTCTGGAATGCCAGAGAGTGTTACCAAAGGCCACTAAACCAATAAAGCAAATATGGGTCTCCCTGAGTCAAGCAAGACTCCACCGTCAGCACCAGCTACACCTCACCTGCCTGGAAATACTGTGCAGCAGAGGCAGCCATGTGCCTGTATATCCCAAATCTAATTGGCTATTGGCTCTCCCCTTGGAGAAATAACCCATGGCTGATGCCACAAGCTTACATCCTCTACAGGTTAGGAGATGTTATAAGCCACAGTAAGACCCTGTCATATTTAACAGGGGGGAAAATTGTAATTCATGGATTAACATATCCAAACATGTGTCTATGCTAAAGTAACCTACCATAACAGGTTTGTTTTGTGTGCCAGTACCAGGTTGTCTTTATGACTATGGCCCTGTAATATAGTTTGAAGTCTAGTAGGGAAATCCCCTTGTATTACATTTTTCACTCAGGGTTGTTTTAGCTATTTGGGGTCTTTTGTTTATCCATATGAATTTAAGGATTTTTTCTAAGACTGTGAAGAAGTTCAAAGGGATTTTGACTGGGATTTTGTTGAATCTGTATATCAATTTGGGTAAAATGGACATTTTTACTATGTTAATTTTCCCAACTGATGAGCATGGGAGATCTTTACATCTTTTGATGTCATTTTCAATCTCCTTCTTCGGGGGTTAAAATTTTTGTTGTAGAGGTCTTTGGTATCTTTGGCTAGGTTTGTTCTCAGGTATCTTATTATTTTTGAGGCTACTGTGAGGGGGAAGGTCTTCTTATATTCCTTCTCCACTTGTTTAATGTTTGTGTAAAGAAAAGCTACTGATTTTTGTAGGTTAGTTTTGTAGCCTGACACTTTACTAAAATTGTTAATCATTTCTAGACAATTTCTGGTATAGTTTTTAGCATCCCTTAGGTAAACTATCATATCATCTGCAAAAAGGAATAGCTTAATTTCTTCTTTTCTGATTAGTACTCCTTTAATTTCCTTTTCTTGTCTTACTGCCCTAGCAAGGTTTCAAGCACTATGTTGAAGAGGAGTGGTGATAGGGGGCAACCTTGCTGGGTTCCTGCCTTTAAGGTAAATGGTTCCAATTTTTCCCCATTTAGGATGTTGTTGGCAGTGGGTTTGCCCTACATGGCTTTGATCATATTGAGGAATGTTCCTTTCAGTCCTATTCTCTCTAGGACCTTAAACATGAAGGGATGCTGGATCTTGTGAAAGATTTTTTCTGCATCAATTAAGATGATTGTGTGGTTTTTGCCTTTTCGTCCATTTATGTGTTTTATGATACTAATTGATTTACGTATGTTGAACCATCCCTGCATCTCTGGTATGAATCCAACTTGATCATGATGAATGATCTTTTTGATGTGGGTCTGTATGTGATTCACAAGTATTTGTTAAGAATTTTTCCATCTATGTTCATTAGTGAGATGGGTGTCTACCTTTCTTTTTGCTTGTATCTTTGCCTCGTTTTGGTATTAGGGTGATGCTGGCTTCATAGAAGGAGTTTGGGAGAATTCCCTCTGTTTGTATCCTTCTAAACAGCTTGAGTAGCAATGATTGTAGGTCTTTTTGAAATGTTTTATAGAATTCTACTGTGAAACCATCTGAACCAGGGCTTTTTTTAGTTGGGAAGTTTTTAATTGCAACTTCAATGTCCTCAAATATTATGGGTCTGTTTAAACTGTCAATCCCTTCTTGGTTAAGCTTTGTGGGTTCACAGGATTTCAGATATTCATTCATCCATTTCTCTTAGGTTTTCAAATTTAGTGGAGTATAGAATTTTGAAGTTTTCTTGTATAATTGTCTGGATCTTTTCTTTGTTGTGATGTTTCCCCTTTCATCACAAATACTGTTGATTTGGAGTTTCTTTCTCTCTCTCTCTTTCTTTCTCTCTGTTAACTGGGTTAGAGGTCTGTCTATTTTGTTCACTTTTTCAAAGAACCAGCTTTTGGATTCATTGATTTTATGTATTGTTTCTTTGTTTCTATTTCATTGATTTCTACTCTGATTTTTGTTATTTCTTCTTGTCTGTTGGGTTTAGGGTTCATTTGTTGTTGTTTCTCAAGTGTTTTTAGCTTCAGTGTTAGATTCTTTACTTATTTCCTTTCTGGTTTTTTAGATGTGGGCATGTAGGGCTATAAATTTCCCTCTCAAAACTGCTTTTAAAGTATCCCACAGGTTTTGTTGTGTTGTATTGTCTTTTCATTCAGTTCCATGAATATTTTTATTTCATAATTTATTTCTTCCCTGGCCCATTCAATATTGTGTTGTTTAGTCTCCATGTGTTCTTGTAGCTAGTTGGACTTATTCTGCTGTTCATATTGAGCTTTATTGCACTGTGGTCTGATAGAATGCATTTAATAATTTCTATCCTTTTGTATTTGTTAAGATTCCTTTTGTGCCCCAGTATGTGGTTGATTTTGGAGAATGTTCCGTGAGGTGGTGAGTAGAAAGTATATTCTTTAGTGTTTGGGTAGAATATTATATAGATGTCTGTGAGGTCCATTTGTTGTATTGTATTTTTCAGTTCTGATGTCCCTCTGCTTATTTTTTGTCCTGTTGATCTATACAAGGGGCTCAGTGGGGTGTTGAAGTCCCCCACTATTAGTGTGTTAGGATTAATCTGTGTCTTGAGGGCCTGCAGAGTTGTTTTTATAAAGTTAGGTGCACCAGAGTTTGGTGCATAGACATTTAGGATTGTGAAGTCTTCATGGTTCATTGTTCCTTTGACAAGGATATTATGGTCCTGTTTATCTCTTCTGATTCATTTTACTTTGAGATCTATTTTGTCTGATATTAGAATAGCATCTCCAGCTTGTTTCTTAATACCATTTGCTTGGAATATTTTTTCCATCCTTTCACTCTAAGGTGGTGTCTGTCCTTGAGGGTGAGATGGGTTTCTTGTAGACAGCATACGGAAGGGTTTGGTTTCCTAATCCATTCTCCAAGTCTATGCCTTTTGATTGGGGCATTTAGGCCATTAGTATTTAAGGTTATTATTGAGAGATGTGTGTTGCTTCCTTTTACCTTATATTTTGTTTGCATTCTTGGTCTCGGTTTATATTTACTCTGTTATGATTTTGTTGTTTACTCTCTTTAATTGCTTAGGGATAGTTGCTTCTTTCCTCTATTCTTTGGATTGCTTCGAGGATTTTCTAAAGTGTTGGTTTCTTAGACACGTATTCTTTCATCTTGTTTATGTCGTGAAAGATTTTTATTTTTCCTTTGACTATGATTTACATTTTTTTNCTCTTGCAGGGGACCCTGGTTCAATTCTCAGCACCCACATGGTGGTTAAGAACTGTCTTTAACTCCTGTTCCAGGGGAATCCAACACCGTCTTCTGACTTCTGTGGCATTGCAGGACAGGGGTGCACCAACCTACATGCAGACAGTACACTCATACACATTAAAAATAATAAATTAAAAAAACCCTAAAACCCAAAACAAAACAAAAATAAGTTCAAGAGATCAAAAGATCAATTCATTTAGTATATGAAGATCTCACCTTTTAATTGACTAGTTATTAGACAAAATAACAAGAAACAGTGCCAGACAGGAGAAACTTCTCTTTGAGTTGTTGGCCAGTATAGTCCAAGAGACTAAAAACATTTACACAAGCCTTTTGCCAGAGCCCTCAATTGCAGTCTAGAACTTGAGGGTAAGACCCTATTGCTCAAGTTTTAATATGAGAGACTTTCTTACCTCCTTTTCATAGAACAAAGAAAAACATGATGGTAATGAAGTCATTCTCTAACTGTAAATTATAGCCCACTGTTATACAGGTAATCCCTTATAAAACTGGTATAACTGCTTTGTTTCATTGACTAATAGACATAGGAACTGTTAAAAGGATTATTCTCTATTCAGAGCCAAATATAATACTAAAGTCTTTTTAAGCTGTGCAATTAAGCAAAAAATATTAATGCAGGAGAGCTCTGATATCAGCAATGGATTATTCTGTCAAGGAGATGTTGGCCAGGGGATCCAAGCCCCCCAAAAGAAGAGAGGTGGTAAGGCCCTGCTGTCGAAGACCTGGTGTAAGCATGGGAAAAATGTATTGAGACCACACTTGCAAGTGTACAGTTGGTCTCTGGAATGCCAGAGAGTGTTACCAAAGGCCACTAAACCAATAAAGCAAATATAAGTCTCCTTGAGTCAAGCAAGACTCCTCCATCAGCATCAGCTACACCTCACCTGCCTGGAAATACTGTGCAACAGTGGCAGCCATATGTCTGTATATCCCCAAAATAATTGGCTAGTAGCTCTCTCCTTGGAGGAATAATTCACAGCTCATGCCTCAAGCTTACATCCTCTAGTGGTGAGGAGATGTTATAAGCCACAGTAAGACCTTGTCAGCTTTTATAGAAAAAATATAGTTCATGGATTAGCATACCACCCAAATATTTGTGTCTATACCAATGTAACCTACCATAAATAATTAGTATTGTTTAAACGCATTTATATATAATTGCTTGTGATTCATTAGTAGGATTGAAAGGTTATTCCTGGATAAACTGTCAACCCATGAAAGGAAACAGCCTGAACTGATCAGAGTCCAAAACGACATCTCCAGAAAAAGTAGACTGTTTTGCTTCTTGCCTACTTGTGCCCCTTTTCCAAGCCTAGGGAACACTCTGAAGAAGAGGGAGCATGGTAGAATGTAAGGGTTTTAATTGGGGTGAATGGTGAAACTACAGCAATATAGACTAGACTCTTATTTGATCAACATGATTGTATATACAAGCCCCTCCGGCTGGATGGTGGGAGCCTTGAGCTGTGAGGGTTTGGGCATAGCTGCTTGCAAATTGGTTTTACATGAACGATGCTTGTATTCACTACTTATTACTTATTCTTTAAAAAATAAAATTAAAAATATTGAGAAAAAAAGACCCTATTGCTCAAGACAGGACATAATTTGGTCACATGATTTGGAGCAATGGAGTTAGAACTGACCTGGAAGCTTCCTCCCTGAAGGCTGCCTCATAGATTAGGAGAACACCATGGAAGCTATTAAGGGAGAACACCAATCAAGGTTTCGACCCCAGTTTTAAGGCCTAATAACCACTACTATGACCATCATAGCAAACTATATTCAGGTGGTAGTGGCAATTTTATCTTGGGATAATCAACAGCTAAATAATTAATTAATTGGAATTAAAGCTCATTCAATGGGAGTAATTCCATATGTGGTACTGAAAACATAGGCAAATACACATGGCTGGAGATGCCATAGATCTTAGAGAAAACCTGAAGGCTGTCCTATCCCTAGACAAATGCCATTTCTTACTATATCAGAATATGGATCCTTATATTTACAGACAAGTATCTCAGTCATCACTTATAAAAACTTCTTTTTCAACAGACAAATTCCTATTAGTTACACAACTGATCATACACAGAGATTGTCTGTGCCTTGCCCAAACATTAAGTGATACAACTATAATGCAATCTCTACACCTAATGATAATGGATCATAGTGGAACAAGGAGTAGAGAGAATACCGTTGTACCTGTCATCTCTCATCAATGAAGCCTCCTCATACAACAGAGGCCATGAGCACAACAGAACATAATGGCCAAAGTATAGAGAATAAGATTCTGCAGAGTGTGGGTCCTTGAACAGGACTCATATTAAACTTCACTTATACATGGCTCAGTGAACATTGTGAAAGAGGGGTTGAAAAAATTGTAAGAGTCAGGGAAGAGTTGAATAAGCACATGGAAACAGAGTCTTAAAATCTTTCTGGATCTTGCAATTGTGTCAGCATGCACAACACCCATGCAAACTCAAGCAAACAAAACCCCAGCATATAACTGTGGAAATGGGCAGGAGGCCCCAATCTTTGCCCAAGAACTATTGGCAGCCGATCTTAAAGGGAAGGATTCATGCTGGATTGGTTGACTAGACCTCAGTGGATGAACTTGCACTGAAGAATATCTGGGGACACTAACTTTACTTGATAGGCCTTATTGTAAATGACAGAATGCATGAAAACCAGTTTGGAAAGCATGCGAAGATGTCAATGAACATGGGAGTATAAAGATGAGAAAAATTTTCTGTAGGCAATACAAAATAATTTAATAAAATTTTACCAAAAATTAAATTTCAATATGAACCATTATAAGAGCCAAGGTAGGTGCATGAGCCATTCGAGGCATTGGAAACTTGCTCATAGGAACATGGAACAATGTTGACAGCATGGGCAAGACCCATGCCAACTCAATTAGACAAAAGCCCAGCATAGAATGAAGGAAATAGGGAGAGGCTCCAACTCTAGTAATTGGGAACTGATTACTGCTGGGTAAGGGAGAATGCATCTTCTTTACAGGAGTGACTCTAGATAGGCTGACTAGACTGCAGTGGATGAACCTCCACCAAGGGACATCTGGATAGGACTTGACATATATGACATGGAATGCAGGAAACCTAGTGGAGAGATATGAGGGATGCAGTAGGGTTAGGGGATCTAAATTTGATTAAGATCTATTATATGAAATGCACAAAACCTCAATAAAATATTAAAAAAATCTATGAACCATAGTATAAAGTAATCTATATTCTTCAAACTATCTGGAAATCAAGAATTATTTATGCAATATGTCTCTATATGCATTTACATACTGTTAAACTGTGATATGTACATGTATTATGTCTAGCATTCAAATAATATACCACTAAATGTAATTAAATTTTTGTCTTTTAAAATGTACATTTTTTAGATTCAATTGCTCCAAATATTACCATTGAATTAAATAATTTTATAAGCAAAATTATATTTAAAACATGTTTACCTACAGATATAGGCAAAGAAGCATAACAGGCTTCTTAAGGAGAGATTCAATTTTCTGGGTGAGTTCTGATTAAATTTAATTCTTAATAGGGGAAATTATATAAGTCTTGTATCAGGTTGCTCTACTTGCTGTATTCATCTGATGTCCTATTTTTTAGAAGATAATCCTGAAGTCCTCACAACTGCTAATGACTTGGCATTGAAGGATAAAGAACACGATAATATTGGTTGACACCTGAGTCATGTTTTCACTGAAATTCCCTCTTTACTGCTGAGTTAAATTATTCTAGAGATGACATCGCTACCCTAGCCTGTAGAGTATGATACCCTATGGAATGGTTTCTTTAATTTGTTTTCTATACTGTGTTTAAGGAAGGAATAAAACTTCAGAAACCTGAGGATTGTATAAATCAGATTTCCCAGAAATGACATAAATCGTCCTTATCAAAAGAGTGTCATACTTTGATAAAAACTTTCAAATCCTGCAAATAATTCTTAAAACTAAAATATACCAGACAATCTGCTTCATTGAACAAATATGAAATCCACAGAACACAGCAGTACTTTGGGAGTTCTTGATTCTTCCTCATCACTTATCTGTAGTCCTTATGTAAACAATTTTTATAAGCATTTTTGTAAACAATTTTTCATACTTAAATACACTATCATTTCCGGTACTTAAATTTGGCTATATATATATATATATATATATATATATAGATAGAGTAAAAATACATCTTGCTAATTCATTTAAAAATTTCTGCTCATCATACTGTGAAATAATAATGGGATGTTGATGCATAACTGATTGCCTTTAGTTTCTATGGACATATTTTATGGAATACATATTTTACATTTGTAATATACTATACATTCATACTTACATATCCACAGTGAGAAGAAAAAGTTCATGACCCATTTTAAGAAATATTTTGGTAGATCTCCCAAGACCACCTGACGCACAGGTAGGTAGGTAGGAGCCTGGGTGGCTTCACAACGCGGATTGTTGTTGGAGCTAATCTAGTTAAACTAGTTGTCTTTGGCTTAATTGGCTTTTGTGGCTATGGGGGCAGAGTGTAACCTCCCAGCGGGTATAAAGGTGGGGTTGTGTGAGTCTTGAAATCGAAATCTGCCAAGACCACCTGAAGCACAGGTACGGCAGGCTGGGCTAAGACATCGCCCCCTCGCCAACTGGGATTTCAAAGGGCATCTGAAGGAGCAAGCAAAGCAAGCCTTCAACACGTGAAGAGGCATTTGGGGCGCACATTGGAATAAAGGCAAGAAGAAGCCCATATCCCAGGAAAACGAAGAAGAGACATATGGGAAAAGGTCTGTATAATCCTGCATCAAGCTCTACTAAACCTGTGGAAGATTTCCTACAGTGGGATCCACCTGGGGATTGCCGCAGGACATAGATATCAGAAACACAATCAGGACTTAAGGAAATGCAAGAATATAAAGAGCAATCCAAAGATTTAAGAAAAGAAAATGAAGAAATCAAAGAAGGAAGTGGAACACTGAAAAGATCCCAGGTTGAAAAAGATAAGGAAACCACAGCAAAGCAAAAGAGCTACAGGAAGAGGGATTGAGGAAGCTCCAAAAGGAAGTGGAAATACTAAAGAAATCAGAAGAGGAAATGGAAAAAGGAAATAAAACACTCATCCAATCAAGAGAAAGGAATGGAAAAAGTCTCAGAAGCAGAATGGAGGATATGCAGAACAAAAGAATATCAGAACCGGGAAGATAACACAGACAACTAAAAATCTCAAGGAAAGATTATGAAAATTTTTCGTTTTCTTTTTTTATTGGTGCTTTGGGTATTTCATAAATCATTTTCCAATTCGTTCAGGCATAATCCCCTTCCCTTCCCCCCAACCCCACCCCTACCCATCCCAGATTCATGCATTCTGCCATAAATTTTTCTGCATCTTTCCGGCTTTTTTTGTTTTGTTTTGTTTTTCATTTTTTTTTTAACAATAAGTGATATTTTGTGGGTACAACACCTTCATGTTAAACCAATTGCAAGCAGTTGTGGCCCAAACCACACAGCTCATGGGTCCCACCATCCAGCAGGGGGGGCTTGTATGTTCAATCAAGTTGATCAAATGAGTGTCCCAGACTATATTGTTTTTGTAAGTTTCATCACCATTAAACCCAATCAAAGCCCTTACATTCTACCAGGCCCCCTCTCCTGCAGATTGTTACCCAAGGGGAGAGGAGATAGGCTTAAAAAAGGGGCACAGGTGGATGAGAAGCAAAACACTTTACTTTCTCCGGAGCTGTTGGCTTGGTCCCTAGTAGTTCTGGCTTTTTACTTTCATGGGCTGCCAGCTTGTCCAGGCATACCTTTCGATCCTATAATGAAGCACATGCAATTAGATTTTTAGGTATTAAACAGTATATATATAGCCTTTCGATCCTACTAAGAAGCACAGCAATTAGATATATAGGTAATATTAAACAGTACTAATTGTTTATGGTAGGTTTCTTTGGTATAGAACAGATGTTTGAATGTATGTTAATTCATGAATTTTCATTTTTCCCTTCTGTTTAAGTATGGCAGGCCTTCCATTGGTTTTACATAACGCCTCCTAACCATTAGAGGATGTAAGACTGTGGCATCAAGCCGTCATTATTCCTCAAGGAGAGAGCTAATAGCCCAATTAGATTTGGGATATACAGACCTATGGCTGCACTGCTGCATAGTATTTCTAGGCAGATGAGGTGTAAGCTGGTGCTGCACGGAGGAGTCTTGCTTGACTCAAGGATAACTATATTTGCTTTATTGGGGTTTTTAGGTGGTATTTGGTAACATTCTCTGGAATCCCAGAGACCATCTGTATTCTTGCAAGGGCGGTCTCCATACATCCTTTCCATGTTTGTATCAGGTCTTCGACATCAGGGCATTATCGCCTCTCTTCCTGCGAGAATATCCAGTTTGGAGGCAAGGGCCCTTTGCCATTTGTGGGGGCTTGGATCCCAGGGCCAACATCTCCTTGGTAAGAATTCCATTGTTGATGTCTAGCTCCTGTATTAATATATTTTGTTTAAGTGCATAGCTCAAGGACTTTTTTATTATATTTGGTTCTGAATAGAGAATAATCCTTTTCAGAGTATTCTATGCCCTTAGTCAATTTAAAGAAGGCAGTTTGACTGATTTTACAAGAGAATACCTCAATAACAGCTGGCTTCCAATTTGCAGTTAGAGAAAGACCTCATCATCATCTTATTTCTCCTTATTCTATGGGGGGAGTTTAAGAAAGTCTCTTGAGTAAAACCTTTGGCGGCACCTAGAAGGTAAGCTTCATTAGGATTAATTAAAAATAGTTGTTACTAGAGGGTCCACATAGAGGGCTTGAGTGTCCCTGCAGCAATCTGAGGCATTTCCTTCCCTTCAATGCCCAGAAGGAGTCAAATCCTTCTGGCTGGCACTTGCTGGTACATCCTACTCACGGCAAAGCTGCGATTTATTTCTTTCTCAGCCATAAGTTTGGTGATACGCTGGCCTGTTGGAATATACAAATCCTTTTCCATAGTTAGTTTTAAATTTGTTTGCAAGGTTTTTTGACAAAAGTTTTCATACCTATCTATATCCCCTTTTTATTTAAGTTTTTACTTTTGACCCATGAGTCTCAAAAAAGCAGTTGTTTTATACATACCTATGGGGTGGAATCAAAGGCACAGATTTCATCAGTTTCACCCATGCTGTTTTGCTTTTGGGTTACTGTATGTGATTTAACTTGGGAACAAAGTTTATTTTTGAGTTAAATCAGCCTATAGGTGAAAGAGATTTCTACCATGTGATACTATATGACAGCAAAAATTATAGAGAACATTTTGTTTATACCAATCCCAAGTAATTGTTATACAGATCTTAGTTAAAGCTAATGGGACAAGAGCAATTTATATCACCAATTGACTCAGATGCATTACCGTTTGTTTTTATCAGCCTTCAAACCAATGTTGTCCCCAATAATGGCATATTTACAGTTTTACTAAGTCATAAAACACCAGGTATCCTGTAGACAAAGTCTGGGCAAAACGGGAGACTTGTTGAACTCACGTCAATAAACATGCACCAATCGAATAAACAACCCGGCCCCACGACAGGGAAAAAAAAGACACTCGCCACCCCTCCACCCTTCCACGAGTCACCACCATTTCAGTCAGCTCGGAATGCAATCTTTCTGTTGTGGTTCTTTTAATATGCATCTCTCTACCACAAGAAATATTTATAACTGGGTTATTGGGTACTAGCATCCACATATGAGAGATACCATTTTGTCGTTTGTTTTTCTGGGACTGTGGTTACTTCAATTAGCATGTGTTCCTTCTAGATCCATCATTTACCTGCAAAGTTCCATGATGTTTCTTTCTTTACTGCTGCATAGATTCCATTGTGTACATGTAACAAATTTTAAGTACAACAAAAGTGGAACAACAAGAACTGTGGAACACTATGAAAAGATCAAACCTCCACATCATAGGAAATAGAGGAAGGAGAAGAAGCCAAGAGAATGTATTGGATCAGATCTTCAACAGAATAATAGATGAAAATATTCCCCAACTGAAAAAAAAACCAAAACAAAATATCAAGAAGCACATAGAAATCCAAACAGACAAGATCAGAAAGAAACTCCCCACACCACTAATAGGCAAAATGCTAGACAACCCAAAACAAAGACAATTCTTAAAGACACAAGAGAAAACAACAAGTGACCTATAAGGGGAACCGTCAGAATTACACTGACTTCCAATGCAAAATTATAAAGCAAGAAGAACCTGGACAAAGCATTCCCAGTGTTTTAAAGGACAAGAGATGCCAACCCAGCTACTATACCACAAAATGTCAATTTGGTGAAGGAGAGGAGAAAAACCTTCCATGACATAAACAAAATGAAAGAATAACATGTCTGGAAAACCAACCTTTTAGAGAATACTGAAGCTATTCAAAGGACAGAAGAAAGAATCAACCATCCCCAGGCAACCTAGAAAGAGAAATCATAAAAGCATAACCGCAGAAGCAAAAACCTAAACCAAAACCACAAATGGATATAAGGCAAAAGGAAGCAACACAAACGTATCAGTCCATAACCTTAAATATTAATGCACTAAATTCCCCAATCAAAAGACATAGACTGGGAAGATTTTTAGTAGAAACATAATCCATCGATATGCTGTCTACAAGAATCCTCTTATCTTCAAGGACAGGCACCACCTTAAAGTGAAAGGATGTAAAAAATATTCAAAGCAAATGGGATACAAAAATAAGCAGGTGTGCCTATTTTAATATCAGACAAAATAGAAATTCAAAGTAAAAGAGAATCAGAAGAGACAAGAAGGCCATTACACTTTTCTCAAGGAAAGATTCACCAAGAAGATTTCACAATTATGAAATATATATGACCCAATCTCTGGTGCACCAAACAGTATAAAGACCATTTCGCCAGGACCACAAGTCACACACTAACCCCAGTACACTCATAGTAGGGCTTCAATACCCCACTGAGCCCCGTGGACAGAGGACAAAGATGAAACAGAGAGACATCTGATGGATGATATGATACACCAAATGGATCCTCAGAGACCTCTACCAAATATTCCCACCCTAATACCAGAGAATACACTTTTCTACTCAGGCACCCGCACAGAACATTGTCCAAATCGACGGCAAAACTGGGAAACAGAAGAAACCTCCAAAAATGCAAAAAGATTAAAATAATTTCCTGTGTCTATCAGACCACAGATGCAATAAAGCCTCAACATCAACACCAGGATAAGCCCTACTGCCTACAAGAACACATGGAGACTAAACAACACACTCTTGAATAATGAATGGGTCAAGGAAGAGATAAAGAAAGAAATAAAAACATTCCTGGAACTAAATGACAATGACAATACATCACAACAAAACCTATGGGATACTTTAAAAGCAGTCCTAAGAGAGAAGTTTATAGCCCTGGATTCCTACATTAGCAAAACAGAAAGAGCACAACTGAATGATCTAACACTTCAGCTAAAAGCACTCGAGAGGCAACCACAGATGAACTCTAAACGCAACAGGCAGGAAGAAATAACAAAAATCAGAGTAGAAATCAATGAAATAGAAACAAAGAAAACAGGACAAAAAAAATCAATGAATCCACAAGTTGGTTCTTTGAAAGAATAAACAAGATAGACAGACTTCTAGCCCAGTTAACCAAAAGAAAGTAGGAACAACTCTAAATCAATACAATCCATGATGAAAAGGGAAATATCACAACAGACAAGGAAAAGATCCAGAAAATCATACGGAAATACTTCAGAAACCTATACTTTACCAAGTTTGAAAACCTAGAAGAAATGGATGAATATCTGAAATCCTGGGAATCACCAAAGCTCAACCAAGAAGAGATCAACATCTTAAACAGACCCATAATTTATGAAGAAACTGAAGCGATAATAAGAAACCTCCCAACTAAAAACAGTCCAGGCTAAGATGGTTTCACAGCAGAATGCCATAAAATATTTCAAAAAGACCTACAACCATTATTACTGAAATTGTTTAAAAAGATACAAACAGAGGGAATTCTCCCAAATTCCTATGAAGCCAGCATTGCTCTATTACCAAAATCAGGCAAAGATACAACTAAAAAGGAGAACTACAGACCCATCTCCCTAATGAACACAGATGCCAAAATTCTAAACAGCATACTGGCAAATCACATACAGACTCACATCAAGATCATCCATCATGACCAAGTTGGATTCATACCAGAGATGCAAGGATGGTTCAACATACGAAAATCAATAAACATCATCAAGCACATAAATGGAATGAAAGACAAAAACCTCACCATCATCTCAATTGACACTGAAAAAGCCTTTGAAAGAATCCAGCATCCCTTCATGCTTAAAGTCCTAGAGGGAATTGGATAGGAGGGATCATTCCTCAATGTAATCATGTATACATGAAACACACAGCCAATATTATCCTAATGGGGGAACAACAGAAACATTCCCTTTAAAGGTAGGAACTTGGCAAGGCTGCCCCCTGTCATCACTCCTCCTCAATATAGTGCTTGAAGCACGTGCTAGAGCAATAAGGCAAGAACAGGAAATTAAAGGAGTAGTAATTAGAAAAGAGGAAGTCAGCTATCCCCATTTGCTGATGATATGATTGTTTACTAAGGGGATACTAAAAACTCCACTAAAAAACTTCTAGAAACAATTTGCAGCTTCAGCAAAGTGGCAGGATACAAAATTAACCTAAAAAATTAGTGGTCTTTCTTTACACCAACAACAAGCAACTGGAGAAGGAATTCAAGGAGACCTTCCCACTTACAATAGCCTCAAAAACAATAACATACCTAGGCAAAAACCTAACTAAAGACACCAAAGATCTCTATAACAAAAATTTTAAACCCTTAAAAAGAAATTGAAGAAGACATCAGAAGTCAGAAAAACCTCCCATGCTCATGGATTGGGAAAATTAACATTGTAAAAATGTCCAATCTATCCAAACTCTTGTATAGATTTAAGGCAATTCCAATTAAAATCCCCAACAGTTTCTTCACAGGCTTGGAAAAAAAGTCCTTAAATTCATTTGGAAAAACAAAAGACCCCGAATAGTCAAAACAATCTCGAGTGAAAAGAGCAACACGGGGAGGGGGGGTTCTATACCAGACCTCAAACTTTACTACAGGGCTATAGTCATAAAAAACAGCCTGGTACTGGCACAAAAACAGACCTGTTGACCAATGGAACAAAACCAAAGATTCAACCTTGAACACATACAATTTCAGCCATCTCATATTTGACAAGGGGGCCAAGAAGACACAATGGGGGAAAAGACAGCATCTTCAGCAAATGCTGTTGGCAAAACTGGATCACCACTTGTAGAAGAATGAAATTAAACCCCTACCTCTCGCCCTGTACAAAAGTCAACTCCAGATGGATTAAAGACCTAAACGTGAAATCCCAAACTCTGAAGGCAATAGAAGAAAAAGTTGGCAGCAGACTACAAGACATAGGCATAAAAAAAGACTTCCTAAATCAGATAACAGCTATGCAAGAATTAAGGTCGACAACTGACAAATGGGACCTCATTAAATTCAAAAGCTTCTGTACATTAAAAGAAACAATCAAGGAATTGAAGAGAAATCCCACAGAGTGGAAGGAAACCTTTCCCGAAGAAGAAACATCTGACAAAGCATTGATCTCCAGAATATATAAAGTACTCAAAAAACAAAGAAGAAAGGAAACAAATGACCAACTCAATAGAGTGAACAAAGAGCTGAACAGAGACTTCACAATGAGGAATTAGAGATGGCTGAGAAACACCTTAAGAAATGTTCAACATCACTAATCATTAAGGAAATGCAAACCAAAACATTTTAAGATATCGTCTTACTCCAATAAGACTGGCTAGGATCAAGAAAATAAATGATACCAAGTGCTGGAGAGGTTGTGGGGAAAGGGGAACACTCATCCACTGCTGGTGGGAATGTAAAACCTTCCTGCAGCCACTATGAAGAGCAGTGTGGAGAACCCTTGGAGACTTGGAATGAACTTGCTCCCGACCCCCAGCCATAGCACTCGGATGCATGTACCCTCAAATACTACCTCCACCAACAGAGATACAGGCATGGCCATGTTTATGTCAGTATTTCACAGATAGCAGAGAGCTGGAAACGAATCCAAATGCCCCTCAACTGCGACAAGTTGATAGAGAAAATGTGGTAATCGTGTACATTAATGTTGATTTCTATGCAGCCGTGTAAAGAGAAGATGACAACATTGAGCTTTGGGGCAGGAAAATGCTGTGAGCTAAAGACATATCATGCTGAGTGAAGTAACACAGTCACCAAAAAACAAACAACAGATGTATCTCATCTGCGGATGCTGAGTGCAATTACCTATTGTAAGTATTTCCTTGTGCACAGCCCCTGAGCTTTTGTCAAGGCAGTTGGGAGTGATGATATTGGAACAACAAACAACAACAAAAAAAACAAACGAAAGGACTGCAATCAAGAACTTGATCTGAAACAGTTGAACTTCTGCTCCAAAACATCAACTTCCACATCAGGAGAATTTTTCGGAAAGAATGAGAGCAAGAGATGTAAAAAGCATGTTGGCAGAATACATGAGCTCGGGGGAGGGGGGTGCGCTAGGAGGTGGGGAACACGGTCTAGATGGTAATATCTGGTAACAAAAATATGGTAAAAATATGAAATATAAAGCATATTGCCTGGGTGTAATTTAGGAATGCTAAGTTACAGAATTTCGGTTACCTGCCATGTAATTTATGTTAATACTGTGAATCCGTAAATGTGGTTTTGGATTAGAGTAAGTTTTTTTTCAGACTTTGTAACTGTAGTACCATGTATGGAATGTAACACAGATGGGGAATTCATCATTACATAAAATTTTAAAAAGATATAATGATATCCAAACAAATATCTAGAGCTGTTATTGCTCTTAGAGATTCGATGCAGGTTTTATTTTTGTTTTGTTTTGATTTTTGCTTATATGGGATTTGCCTTATGGTTCTGGAAAATATTTTAGATTCTTATTTCTGGGTTACTGCTATGTGTGATGAACTGTGGTATATTTAATTAATAAATTTGAAGCTTATTCTTTAAAAAAAACGAATATTTATTTTAACTACTTTTATTTTATGGATGGGATACTGTGATATGCTAAGCGACTGTGACAATGGGCCACAAAGGCCAGAAAGGCATCAGATTCCGCTGAACTGAGTTATGGGTCGTTGTTAGCCACCCCGTGGTTCTGGTAACCAAACTGTGTCCGTCATCTGCAAGTGCAGCCAGTTTTTCATTGTCGCCATCTCACCCAAGCCCTCATATCTCTTCTTAAAGAGAGGTAAATTTTATTTTATTTTTATTTATGTTTATTTTTTTTTTTATTATTATTTTTGTATGTGTATGAATGTATTGTCTGCATGCAGGTCTGTGCACCCGTGTCGTGCAATGCCGCGGAGGTCAGAAGAGGGTCTCGGATTCCCCTGGAACTGGAGTTCTCCTGGAATTGGAGTTACAGACGGTTCTTAGCCGCCATGTGGGTGCTGGGGATCGAACCCGGGTCCTCTGCAAAAGCGTCGGTGCTCTTAACCGCTAGGCTATCTCTCCAGCCCCTTTTTATTTATTTTTTTATTATTTATTTTAAAAGAGAAGAAATTTTAAAGAGAGGGCAGAGGCTCAACTTCCTCCTCAGACCTGTAAGGGTGTGGGCAACTCTGCGCACCCCTGTACAACTCCTTGGTGAATGCAGCTAAGGTAGGGACTGTCCACAGCAGGGCAAACCACTCCCCCCACCCTCTAGAGTGGCCATCACTTTGGGAACAGCTATAGAGACTGGGGTCACAAGGTAAAAGAAGAGAGAGCAAACCTACCACTCCTCAGTTAACCTAGAGGAACATGGCCTCAACCCAAAGAAGAAACACTCCAATTTCTCATCAGATTCCAATCAACAAATGAACTACATGCCAAAATCACAAAGAAAAATCAACACCATGGAAAAAGCAAACAATAAATCCCCATCAAATTCTGTAAGTCCTATGGAAGACTCCAATAACAATTTCTCTCTGGAGGTAACTCAGGACACTTGAACTCTGTGAGTTCAAGACCAGCCAGGTCTACATAGTGAGTTCCAGGACAGCTGGGGCTACAGGGGGGATTGAACCCAGGTCCTCTGCAAGAGCAGTCGATGCTCTTAACTGCTAGGCCATCTCTCCAGCCCCCAGAAAATTAGTTCTATATCATGCTGTGGCATTAGAAATTATGATTAAGAATGTGAAAATCTTAATTTTTTACTAAATTATACTTTTTATACAGTTTTTATTGTTTGTACATTTTATACTGAAACTAAGGAATTTATCTCCTAATAACTTTTACTATTGTTGGAAGGCTGAATTAGTTAGGCACATCTCTAACACTTGCTGAAATAGTTTTGAAATACTGCATGTTCTATAGTAATTACTTTGTTTTTAGATGTGTGTTTTTTGACTCAGTTTATGAAAATGCAGCTCCCTATATTAGTTATTCTTAAATATTTGAACCCCCAAAGGTTTCTGTATGAAAATTAAAACACAGTTTAGATTACATTATTTCCCTCTTTAAGATACTGACTTTTGGTGTAAAAAATCAATGATATTCACAATATTAGATATTAAAGTAATAGCTCAAGTCACATGATTCTTAAACTTCAATTATTTTGAAATGCATGGGCACCACCCATCTCAATATAGATTCTCTAATAAAATTCTCTGACAGGTATAGATTTTGTGTTATTATATCACTCCAAATATTTGCCTAATGCATTTTATTCCTATGCAACAGCAGAAGAAATAACTCTATCTTGAAGATGAAAGTATAATTACAGTTATTATCATCCTTTTAAAACCTTGACTCATCTTTATGGGTGTACAGCAACCTGAAAAGTCTTTTGCTTATGAATTCTTGGCAAAATGTCTACCTGAAGGAAATATGAAACTGACAGGAAATGGAGTAAGACAATAAATACCCTGAGTTGATCACCAAAAAGGCATTATTTGGACCAAAATCTAAGAGTATTATTTTATTTATGGCCACATTTTCTTTTATTTATTTATTTTTGAGAACAGCATTTTACTGTGTATAACATTATATGAGAAAATGTTTATGTATACATAAATGAAATTATTTAAAATAATTTTGGACTCTACGGACCTGGAAAGATGGCTGAGTGTTTAAGAGCACTGGCTGCTGTTCCAGAGGACCCAGCTTTGATTCCCAGCACCCATGTTTTGGCTAATAACCATCTATAGCACAATTTTCAGGGGGAATTAAACACTCTCCTTGCATTGCATGTCATGGGTGTTCTTACATACATGCATGTTACTTTTCCAGAATAAATGAAAAGAGAACTTTGCTTAAATATAGAAAAAATTCAACTGAAATATTAGAAAACAACTTATTTAATATCCTCAAAATAATTAAGTTTGGATATATTTAAAATTGCCAAATACATATTGACTTCAGTACATAGAATGGGTGACAAACATTGTTTAATGCATGAGCTCTGTTTTTTAAGTTGACCTTCAGTCTAGTTAGACAGTAGATTCCTGTACCTTTCATGCCACTGTTCCATTGGAGGTCATACCTGTCCATGCCAGTTGTTGTAGCTTAAAGGATTTATAGCTTAGTAAGGTTCATGCTAAATTCTCTCTTTATGCAGACTGCATAGCTCCTGCCAGCATGTTGAAAGCTGGACAGTCTTTGAAGTCAGGTGCCGATAATTTTGAACTTAGGGCCTCACACATGCTAAGTAAATTCCATACAATGGGTTACATTTCGGCCTCTAAAATTTTTTTAATGGAAGAATTCCCTGTTCTTAGACCATCACATCTTCTTTGTAGTATCTAGTCTGAACTTTCATTTCATTGATCATAATTAATTGCCTCACACAGGTGGTTTTCATATATCCAATGAGTAAAAAGAACTAGAAATCTAAAATTCTTGTCTTTAAAACATTATGGAGGGTTGAAGTTGTAAGAGTTTCTGTGGATCAGATAGCCTTTGAAGGAGCTCAGGGCTTAACCTCCAAAGTATTGCTTTGGTTTAGGCCCTGTGATGGTCTCTCAGTCAGTGTTCCATGCTACCTCTTCATTTTTTCCTTCATTAATTATTATATTTGCCATATGTGCCCATGTTATATCCTTCAAAGATTGCAATTCTTTTTAAGTCAGGCCAGAAATTTGTAAAGAAATCCTTGTGTGTTTTCAACATGATTCACTAAATTGTTCATAATTTCAGAATGCTACAGTTTGAATGTGAAATAGTCTCCAAAGGTTCATGAATGATTTGACACAAACTAATGGTGAGTTCGTGATTGGGTATTGGATGGAGCAGGTCCCTGGAGGCATGCTTTTGAAGGTTATACTTCATCCTTTGTTCTTTATTTTCTTATTTCTGTTCTCTATTACAAGTATAGCCTTTTTCAAATACTTCCACTACTACAATGTGTTCCCTCATGTATAATTCTAAAATCAGACCATCAGTTTTGGGGTTTTTTTGGATAAGACTTGAGTTTATGGATAAGATTCATATCCCCCTGCCCCAAAGGAACTTCACAAACTTAATTTCAAAATGAAATTATGAACGACAACGTTCACTTTAAAAAAAAATTTTTTTATTAATTATATTTATTTCCGTATGTGTATGAATTTACTGTCTGCATGCAGGTCTGTGCACCCGTGTCGTGCAATGCCACGGAGGTCAGAAGACGTTCTCAGATTCCCCTGGAACTGGAGTTCTCCTGGAATTGGAGTTTCAGACGGTTCTCGGCCGCCATGTGGGTGCTGGGGTCGAACCCGGGTCCTCTGTAAGAGCGGTCGGCACTCTTAACCGCTAGGCCATCTCTCCAGCCCCAACAATGTTCACTTTTAAATGTCAATATTACAGATTACATTCTTTTGTGATAAATTATCAGTTGATGAATGTTCTAGTGGAATCTGGTATTATCACTTCATATAAGAAATAATATAACATTTATTTTCAAGTCTTACATATATTACTTAAAATGGACTTAAAGTTCAGCTGGCAATTTTTAATTTTATTTATATTTCAAGATACATGAAAGAAAATGTGCTGTTGAAAAAAAAGGGGTTGATTGTCTTGAAATAGTACAACTTTTAATACAGTCCACCTATATATATATATTTAGGTTTTAGGTTGGTCAAAGGATGAATACAATTATCTTTCAAGGAAAAAATTATATTTATTGGGCAAGTAAAATAAAATCTGACACTGCTATAAATATACAACCTCATATTCAAAATTGACTGGCTAAAAGTCTAACATTGCATGAATTTATAAATAGTTGCATAATTTTCATCTTTAATATTAGTCTGTATTGTTGAAACACACTGAAAACAATGAGATTAGATTAAGTAGAGAAATAATTGTACATAAAATTATTTGTGGGATGGAGGCAACAAATTTCTCATACATACATACTTAACTGTTCAAAAATATAAGCTTTTTTTGTTTTCCATATATACAAGTATCTTTTGAAATTCTGAATTCTGAGAAGAAAATATTTGAGGGATAGCATTGAATAAAGTATCAAAATGCATGATATTTGCACTTAAATTCAACAAATTTACTGTCAGCAAATAAGAGTTGACTTGTATGTGCTCCCAAGTCTTCTGGGATTTATGTTCTCAGTCATTTGTTAGTTATATCAAATATATACAAATACCTTTCATTATTAATCAAGGAAAGGAAATTATTGTTATCATAAATTACAACTTTACTTTTTGTAGTACAATATTTATTGCCATCACAGTTCCACAACTGTCATAAAATTAGTCAGGTGGGATTCAGAGACATGCGAAAGTATGGGAAATGGACCCATCGATATCAGTGTAGAACTGTACACAAAATGATTACAATTTTTTAAACACCATATCCTCAATGAATGAGAATGAGCACCATGTTTGTATTAATATATATTTTCTCTTTTTTCTACAGTACCAAAGAAACCCAAATAGGAAAAGGAGAGATGGTGAATCAAGAATCAGCCATGTTACCATCCCAGACACACTATCTAAAATACTCATGATTATCACAACTTCTTTCATGTGATTGTGACTTCCAAGGGCATCAGCAATTCCTAACTGATATATATATATATATATATATATATATATATATATATATATATATATATATATCAGTTCTATATATATAATTCTATACCATCATTATTCAAAAGTTGAATGTGGCATGATGTGGGTTGGTGGCACCAAGGAACATTTGTTTTTGTTTCCATATAAATGTGTCCTAATCTTAGCCAACAAGACAAGTTGGACCAACTTTGAATCCAAACTTCTGCTTCTGATCACCAAAATCAGATTGAATGATGGGCACTTGATCAATTCTCATGGTATTGATTTCAATCACAGTCCATTCATAGCCTTTTCAGGACATACAACCATCATATAGTGTCTTTATACGAGGGTTGTTTTCATGGGAAATCTCATCATTTGACCCTGGAAACCTAAGTTTTGTCTTAACTTGCTGATAACACATCAGACCCAGCATCAGAATGATGATAATTGTAAGTGAAATTTTGCAGGGCAGAGGTGGTCAGGAGTTTCGAGAATGTCATTTGCACCATATTTATGGAACCGCCTTCAACATCTAAGTATGAAAGCAGTTTTCCTCTCTTAAATTCACTATATCAACTTCCTGGTTTCTCCTTTGGTTATGATGAAATTCTTACTCCCTCAAATTTTTTATCTGGGTAAATGCTCATTTCACCACAAGATGTGAAATTACAGTACACTTCAAAGAAATCTCCTGAACAGCCTGTGTTAGGATCGGTCCAATATTCTCCATCTCGGAAGACAGGATGGCTGAGTTGCAGGTCTTTGCAAGTTCCAGCTAGGTTAGTCTGAGTATACATTGGAAACTTCATGTTATAAGTTTTGCTTCAGGGAGTTGAGGGAACCAAATTTCCTTCCATGCCATCTGAGTAATCCAGAATATTATCACCTATGTAGGCTTGCATGCTTTCAGCATGTCTTCTTGTTTTCTTGAGTGACAAGACTGGTAAATGCTGGATGACTTCACTGAGGGGACCTGGAGGCCTAGAATCTCCGGGAAGATCACTGTCACCTTTCTGACCAGCAAGGCCAGAAGAGCCTTTGTTAGCCTGGGGCCTTGAAGACCTGGTAATTCTGGAGGACCAGGTGGGCCTGAGGGACCAGCAGGACCTGAAATTCCCCCATCGCCTCTTGCTCCTGCAGAACCAGGCAGTCCTCTGTCACCTTTTCCCCTTTTCCTCCTGGAGAGCCGAAGGGACCAATTAACCGAGATTTCCCTGTTCACCCTTAGAGTCACAGTCACATTTAAGACCCATAGGACAAAGGGATCCAAATTGGCCAGCAACACCAGGAAGCCCTTGTTCTTCCAAAGGTCGAGAGATCCCCCTCAGACCTTCTGGGCCAGGCTTTCCTGAAGGAGCCTGAGGTCCAACAGGGCCAGTTTTCCCAGGAGGCCCTTCAGCATCTGCTGCTCCCTTAGCACCCTGTTCACCTTGTCTTCCCTCTGCTCCTTCAGCTCCAGGAGGACCACCTCCCAGACCATAGTTCATCACTTAGGGAGTCCAAGGTAGGAAATCATCAGGACAGGAACCTGGTGGCAGGAGCTGAAGCACAAGCCATGGAGGAAAGCTACAGCCTTGCTCAGACCATGATTTTTGTAATGAATTTATAAAGTTTATATTCTCGTTTGTTTCTCTGTTGCTGTGGTAAAACATCTTGACAAAAACAAATTTAGGGAGGAAAGGATTTATCTGCTTTACATGATACAGACCATCAATGAAAGCTGAGGTAGAACTCACAACATGTTTTGAAGCAAAGACCACAGAAGAATGTTAATAATGAGCTTGCTTCCTCTGGCTTGTTCAGCTACCTTTAAAAATCTATCTGTCTATCATCTATCTATCTATCTATCTATCTATCTATCTATCTACTACCTATCTATCATCTATCAACTATCTATCTATCTATCATCTATCTATCTTCTATCATCTATCTTCTATCTATCATTTATCCATCTATCATCTATTTATCTATCATCTATTTATTTATATGTGTGTTTGGCCTACATGTATGTAAGTGCATCCATACATGCAATGCCCATGGAAGCCAGAAGAGGATGTTGAATCCCCTGGAACTGGAGTTATATTTCTGGTTTGTTAGGGGCAGTATGGATGCTGTGAACCAAAACAAGATCCTCTGCAAGAGTACCTAATGCTCTTAACTGCTGAACCATCTCACCAAGCTCTCAGCTACCTGTCTTTCTTTTTAAAAATTACTTTTAGTGTGTGTGTGTGTGTGTGTGTGTGTGTGTGTGTGTGTATTGTCTGCATGTATCTAAGTGCACCTATGTTGTGTAATGCCCACAGAGGTCAGAAGAGGGCGCCAGATCTTATGGAACTGGAGTCATGGAAGGTTGCCAGCTGCAGTGTTGGTGCTGGGAATAGAACCTGGGTCCTCTGCAAGAACAACCAGCACTAAAAACTGCTGAGCCATCTCTCCATGCCCTCAGGTAACTTTCATATACAGCCCTGCCCTACCTACAGAAGAGTGGTACTGAAGAGTGGTGATTAGTAATCAAGAAAATGCTCCCAGGTTCTTGGTCCTGATAATAGTGACATGTATTGGTGCCATCTTGTGAAGTGGAACTTAAATCCAAGTAGACAGTTGTTGGTTACTTCCATAATATTCATGCTGTTATTGCCGCAGTGAAAATATCTTGCCAGGACATTCATTATTGTAACTGACACGGTTCAGCACTGAATAAGATTAATGATTACTTTTCACTGCAGAAGTATGCGCAGAACCCCCTAGCATGGAAGCTAGCCAGTCAAGACACAGCTTCCAGGACAGTACTAGCTTGACTTTTCTCGATGCTTGTTCTATTACTGATCCATGTAGTATCTTCAGCAATAGAGTCTTACTGTCAAGTTCTGGAGGGTAACTAAGAGCAATGGCAGCAGCCTGTATTATTTGAGGGTCTATTGGAATATCCTGGTCAACAACTCCAAACAAGATAGGCCATTCCTCTAACTGTGCTTTTAAGATGGTAGCCCATCAGCCAATGGTGTTTGGTAGGGGTATTTGTCCTCCCATCATTCATTATAAGGTAACTCTATTTAAACTCTATTTAAACTATAAAGTATATATATTTAAACTATGTATAGTTTAAATAGATGATATCCTACTCAATGCAAACCTGTATCTTTTCTTTCTCAGCCGTTAAGTTGGTGACGTTTTGTCCTGTTGGAACAAACAAATCTTTTCCCATAGTTAGTTTTAAGATTTGAATTGCAAGGGTTTGATGAAAAGGTTTCATGTCTTTCTGTATCCCCCCCCCCTTTTTTTAGCGTATGAGTCTCCAGAAGACAGTTGTATTATACATGACTATAGGGTGGAGTCAAGGCACAGATTTCATCAAATTCACCCATGTTGTTTTGGGTGACTATATATGATTAACTTGGGAAGCAAACTTAATTTTTACGTTAAATCATCTTAAAGAGAATGCTACAAGGTGATACTGTACAACAGAGAAATTATAGAGAACATTTGTATGTGTCAATCCCAAAGTTCTTGCTCTACAGATTTTATGTAAAGCAAATGTGGGCAACAGCGAATTATATCTCCATTTAACTCAGATGCATTACCATTTTTATCAGATTCTGTAAACCAATGTTGTTTAATATACACATATTTACTTTTACTAAGTCCTAAAACACCATGTGTCCTGTAGACAGTGTCTAGGCGAAACTGGGTACTTGCTGAGCTCACATCAATTAAATATGCCTTAATCGAATATACACCCGTGTCCCTCTCCCACCCATCCCCCCTTTCCAATTCACCATTTCAGTCCATTTTCTGATGCAGTCTTTCTGTTGTTGTTCTTTTACTATGCATCCCTCTCCATGAGAAATATTTATATCTGGGTTGTTGGTACTAGCATCCACATATGAGGGACACCATTTGTCGTTTGTTTTTCTGGGACTGTGTTACTTCACTTAACATAACGTCTTCCAGCTCCATCCATTTACCTGCAAAATTCATGATGTTGTCCCTCTTTACTGCTGCATAGTATTCCATTGTATACATGTACCACATTTTCTCTATCCACTAGTCAGTTGAAGGGCACCTGGGCTGGTTCCAGCTTTTTGCTATTGTGAACAGAGCTGCAATAAACATAGCTGTGCATGTATCTTTGCAGTAAGTTGTGTCTTGTGGGTATATACCCAGGAGTGGTATGACTGGGTCAAATGGAAGGCTCATTTTGAGTCTTCTAAGGGTTCTCCACACTGCTTTCCACAGTGGCTGTACAAACGGAAAGGCTGACCCACCTGAACATTCAAAGGAAGAAAAGCCTCAGATTGCCATAAACACCAAACCCCTCTGTGGATCCTACATGTAACAACTAGTTATAATGAGTCCTAATGAAACTTACCTCCAAGGTGCCACAAAGGTTCTGATATGAGAGACTTTCTTGCCTTCCCCCCCATAGAACAAGGAGAAATATGACGAAGATGAGGTCGTTCCCCAACTGTAAATTGGAGACAACTATTGTAGAGGTAATCTCTTATAAAACCGGTAAAACTGCTTTCTTTAATTGACTACTAGACATGGGAACTGTGGAAGGGATTACTCTCTGTTCAGAACCAAATATAATACTAAAGTCCTAGGGCTATGCACTCAGGCAAAATATATTAATACAGGAGCTCTGACATCAGCAATGGATTGTTCTATCAGGTGGATGTTGGCCAGGGGATCCAAGGCCCCACAAAAGGTAAGGGCTCCTTGCTTCTAGGTTGGGATACCTACAGGAGGAGGGGCAATAAGACCCTGCTGCCGAAGACCTGACGTTAACATGGGAGGGATGTATTGAGACCACACATGCAAGTGTACAGATGGCCTCTAGAATGCCAGAGAGTGTTACCAAAGGCCACTAAACCAATAAAGCAAATATGGGTCTCCCTGAGTCAAGCAAGACTCCACCGTCAGCACCAGCTACACCTCACCTGCCTGGAAATACTGTGCAGCAGAGGCAGCCATGTACCTGTATATCCCAAATCTAATTGGCTATTGGCTCTCCCCTTGGAGAAATAACCCATGGCTGATGCCACAAGCTTACATCCTCTACAGGTTAGGAGATGTTATAAGCCACAGTAAGACCCTGTCATATTTAACAGGGGGGAAAATTGTAATTCATGGATTAACATATCCAAACATGTGTCTATGCTAAAGTAACCTACCATAACTATTAGTGCTGCCTAAATACCTATATATCTAATTGCTTGTTCTTCATTAGTAGGACTGAAAGGTTATTCCTGGACAAACTGTCAGCCCATGAAAGGAAACAGCCAGAATTGACCAGAGTCCAAGTCAACAGCTCCAGAGAGAGTGGACTGTTTTACCTCTCATCCACCTGTGCCCCTTTTCTAAGCCTAGGGAACAACCTGCGGAAGAGGGGGCATGGTAGAATGTAAGGGCTGCGATTGGGGTGAATGGTGAAACTACAGCAATGTAGTCTGGACACTCATTTGATCAACTTGATTGAACAAACAACCTGTCACCCCCCACTGGATGGTGGGGCTGTAGGTGTTTGGGCACAACAGCCTGCAGATAGGTTTTGCATGAAGGATGCTTGTACTCATGGATTATCACTTATAGCTAAAAATGAAAAAAAAAAAACTGAGAGAAAGATGCAGGACAGTTATGGCAGAATGCATGATCTGGGATGGGGTGGGGGTGGGGGGGAGGGAAAGGGAAATAAGCCTGAACTGAATTGGAAAAAATGTATGAAATGCACAAAGCATCAATAAAAAACTAATTTAAAAAAATAAATAGATGATGTAAATATATATTATATAAATACATAAAACTATATATATATATAGTTTAAATAGATATAAATATATATTACATATATTATATGGGTGTGTTTGTGGGTCTGTATATTTTAAGAAACTTCTACAGCAGAATGCTTTCATATGAAATTTTCAAAAGCCTTATTTTAAGTTATCACTCCATATCCTCCCTCCTGTGCCATCCCATTTCTCACCTCATTTAAACCTCATATCTTATTATTCCTTTTTCTCCCTTTGTATCACTGCAGTCCATCTGCCATTTCATGAAACACTACATAGCTCATTACTAGTTTTCTGACCTGTATTTTCCAATTGAAGCACACATAGCTAAATATTCAAAGTTAGCACACACTTATGAGAGATAGTACGAGAGAATTGTCTTTTTGGTCTGGGTTACCTCACTCAGGATGACTGTTTCCAGTTCCATCCATTTACTTCTGAATTTCACAATTGTGTTTTCTTTATAGCTACTTAGTAAATCATTGTGTACATAAACCATATTTTCCTTAGCCAATCATCAGTTGTTGAATATCTAAGTTATTATCATTTCCTGAATATTGTAAATAGACTAACAATGAAGATTGGTGTATAGGTACCTCTGTAGAAGGATTTAGAGTCCTTTGGTTATATGCTATGAGTGGTGTGGCTGTATCATGTGGTAGCTCTATTTCTAGGTTTTTAAAAATATTATGATTTATATTTATTTTATATTTATGATTGTTTTGCCTGCTTGCATGTAAGTGAACCATGTGTGTGTGTGTAAAACCTGAGGAGAACAGGAAAGGCACTGGATCCCCTACAACTGGAGTGACCAAGCAATTCTCAAGAAATTGATAGCTACTCGGAGGAAAATCAGTGTTCATTAAGGGAATGACGCTGCTTCTGTTGTCCACACTCTAGGGGAATGGAGCCTCAACAAAGATCAGTTGAGAAACACAGTCTGACTAGATATGCCTTTAAAACAGTAATAATAGTTGTGACTACAAAGTGGGTAATAAGGTTGAGGTGAGATAGGGGAAGGGTTTGAATATGATCAAATTATACTGTATGCAACTAGAAGCCATTGTGCTAAGTGAAGTAACACAGTCCCAAAAAACGAATGCTATATGGTGACCCTCATTTGTGGTTCCTAACTCCAAATCTCTATTTGAATAATTCTTTTTTTTTTTTCCTTTGGTAGTAAATATAATCCATGATGTTACTCATCAACTTGCTATGTAATGTAGGAATGTAAAGTAATATTTTTTCTTTACTTGCATACAACACTACTGTCAAAATGTGAATCCCTAAACATGTTTTGGAATTAACCTATAGTTTATTTTCAGATGACATAATTTTGGTATATGTGTGGTGTGTATATATGCATGTTGAATTGATACACATTAGAAGGGACAAGAACAACAACACCAAAAGACTTGGTCAAAGAACTGACTGAAACAGTAATCTTCTGTCCAAAACAGTAAAATTTGGCATTGAAATTTGTTTTTAAAAAAAGATTGAGAAAAAGATGAGAGACATGTATGGCAGAATTTATTGGCTCTGGCAGGGCGGGGGGCAAAGAAGGGGAAGTGGCTCTAAATTTGACTAAGAAATGTACGAAATGCACAAGACTTCAATAAAAAAAAATTCTTTTTTTTTTTTTTTTTTTTTTTTTTTTGGTCTTTTCGAGACAGGGTCTCCCTCTAGCCCCAGCTGTCTTGGAACTCACTCTGTAGACCAGACTGGCCTTGAACTCACAAAGATCCGTCTGCCTCTGCCCCTCAAGTACTAGGATTAAAAGTGCATGCCACCACGCCCGGCTAAAAAAAAAATAAATTCTTAAAGATTCATTACATTGGATTTTTTTTTTTTTTTTGGTCTTTTTGAGACAGAGTTTCCCTTTTAGAACCAGCTGTCCTGGAGCTCGCTCTGCAGACCAGGCTGGCCTTGAACTCATAGAGATCCACTTGCCTCTGCCTCCCAAGTGCTGGGATTAAAGTCCTGCACCACTACGCCCAGGTTAATTTTTTCTTTAAAAAAAATACCCCACAGACTTGCTCACAGATCATTTAGGTGGAGGCAGTTGCTCAAATGAGATTCCTCCCAGGTTTGTCTAAGTTTCTATCATGATGCCAAAAACTAGCACAGCTTTTTTCATTTTTAATATATAAGCAATCAATTTCCATGAGAGAGGCATATTTTCTAAGAGAAAATATAAATCATCTCAAGGGGGCAGATCAGTTTCTTAGCGGGTCTTTGAAATATGTATTACTTTGTTTCCATATTTAAAAGCATATAAATTTGAGGCTGGAGAGATGGCTTAGCTATTAGCAGCACTGGCTGTTCTTGTAGAGAACCTGGGTTACAGAACCTGGTCCTAGTGCCCACACAGTGGCTAAGAAACATCTCTAACTCCAGTTCCATAATCTGTCACCCTCTTCTAGCTTCATGAATATTACACGCAAGTGTGCAATTATGTACATGCAGGCAAAACACCCAAACACACAAAATAAAAATAAATATATAAACTTTTTAAAAAGAGTAAGTCATCAACAGTAATATCTGTGACAAAATGGTTGAATCATGTTTCTATCTCAGTATCATTGAAGAAAATTGTAATAACAGAAAAGATAATCAGAGGGATTACAGGTGAAATAAAATTATCTATATGAATAAATATTTTTGAAATACAAATTATATTGATGATCTATGTGTTTTATTTTATATTTCAACTAAAGTGGTAGTATTTATCAAACTAAATGTATGTCATATTCAAATACAGATATTTATAGACCATGAAACACAGAATGCAATTAGATATTTCAATAATACAGAGACATGCATTTATTAGTATAATCTTTTTTGGATAACATAGTATTAGGTGACAATTATAAAATAAACAATAATGAGAGAACTTGCCTAAGATATGAAAAGGGTGGTAGATGCCAAATTTGTCAACTCTGTAGATTTCCTTTTCCACAAACTTATTTTTTATTTATACCCCAAATATGAAAATCTAAATGTGAGATAGAGTTACTTCTATGCAAACACACTGTCTTTATCATTCAAAACACTTATTGTCACTATTTCAATGGCAAGTTCATTTAATGAGAGAAACTATGGTCCTCTTAATGGTATTGCTGAGAAGTGTCCGTATTAGCAGGTTCCCATGATTAGAAGTATTATTCCATATAAAGGAGGACGTTAATACAGGTAGAATGGGTTCATTTGTGGAGTCAGTCTCTCAGAGTTATCTGCATTAAGATTATTGTGGCTGTTCTATAGTGATAAACATGTCTTTACATAAGTTCTTATTTTTGTCTTAAAACTAGAAGTTGGAACTAGACTCCACAATCAGAGGTTCTGCAGAGTTCTCCATAGAATGTCTGGGGCAGGAGCGTGGTGAGCAATATGAAAGTATGCAGGAAATTATGTCACAAAAGAGGGAGGCAGATGCTGTGGAACTGAGGTGTGGAACTGATCTAACCAGACCTCTGAAGTGGTTTGAGGAACAGTTCCTATGTTTCTACCCTTCAGATGGATGTGCTACCCACCAGTGTTGATGGGAATAGATTTCTCTTCATTTCCCAGAAATTTAATAGTTCTGAGAAAAGAAACTTCTGTGGAGAATTTAATAAGTTATCCCCTATCCTTTTTAATAATACATTAGTAGTTCTCGGTAATAATAATAGTACTTTCCAGACTAACTGTTGTTTCCTAGTATAAAATTTAGGAGAGCAAACAGAAAACAATAGCTCAGTTTCTGCTTTCTCTAAGTGTCCCTGTTTCCATCTTGATAATTCTAAGTATATTCTGTTGACCACTTTACGTAAAGAAGTGGTAGATAATTATTTTAGAGTTAGAATTAGACACTTAATAACAAATGTCCAAATTTCCCTGTTACAAGAAGTGGATCACTTCTATACTATCCAGTTAATCATTATGGAAAATTATTAATGCAAAGTTATCTAAATATGCTGTTTATAGCTAGAAAAAGGTAAATATTCAATAAACATTTTACATTACTGCAAAACATAATCTTTATCTCCATAATTTCATAAAACATTATTAGTACTTTTTATTGTCTTTTAATAAAGAAATAAGATTTTATTATGAATAGAAGGATGGGAAATAGAAGATTTATATAGTATATTGAAAGAACATGAATTACATTAGTATTAAAGTTTTTACTCACATTTAAAAATCTTTTTGCACAGTGTATTTTCAAAGATGTGACCATTTCTTATTATAAACAACCTATATTTTAGAAGATGTATAAATTTACCATCAAAATGACCAAAATCTCTTTCCTTATAACCAAATGGCAACATCTGATTGCACATCTTTGAAATCATTGTAGGTAAATGAGCGAGAACGTCTCCTAAGATGTCTTGGTCTCTGAGGTCTTCCTTCCACCAAGTGTAAATATATGTCAGATTTCAGAAAACGCGTGTAACTGTCTTGCTCCATGAGCTGATACACTCTGCTCTGTGCTGCGTCAAAACTGTGGAGGGTGGGTTGTGTGATGCTCTTGGCAATGATTTCTCTGGTATGAAAATCAAGGTTAACCTGGGTAAACAAAAAAAAATTTCAGTCAATCCACTTAAGACCATACCTTTAAGAACAAATCAGTACTCATACAATATTGGAATGGGCACAGTGTGTTCAGACACCTGGGTGTGTTTCCTTCTACAGTCTAAGGATCCAGTGATGGATTTCACTTGGCTCTCTGTGCCTTCTTCCTACTTATTTTCATCCTAATTCAGCACAATGGAATGATGCAGTGGTAGGTGTCATACAGGTCATTGTAATAAGTCATTTGTTTTCACAATGGGAAACTAAACTCTTTAGAGTGCATCAAATTATTTGAGAGATGGGAAACAAGAGGCTTGAGATATCAAGAGCCTTCTGCTTAGCCTAGTACTGATTTTATTAAGTTATCTTTTGTATAAGCAGATGTGTGATAACATATAAATAATTCTTGATCACATAAAATCATTTAACTTTTGTAGGATGCCACTACTGATGTATGTGGCACTAATGATGGAATGTTTAGTAATGTAAGGATTCCCTGTTTTTCAGCCCTGGGCAAGCATATAAACTGCTGTATTTTAAAATAACTAAACTACTACCCTTTCTTGTGGATCAACATCTACATAGACAGTACAATTTTATAGATTGTTATGCTTGGATCATAAATGTTCCCTAGAGATTTGTATTATAAAGGCCAGGTTGCCACCCTCTGGATTGTTGGACATTGTAATACAGGATATATCGGAAATAAGTAAGGTTATTGAGGTCATGCAGCTGAAGAGGATATTAGGCTAGGTTGGACTCTCTCTCCTTCTCCCTCTCCCTCTCCCTCTCCCTCTCTCTCCTCCTCTCTCCCTATCCCTTTCCCTTTCCATTCTCCCTCTATTATCAGCTACCTGGAAGTATGCAAATACCTTCATCACATATGTCTACCATGATTTACTGCTGTGCTCTTGTCCTCAAAGAAAAAGGCTAAAAACCATGACCTGATCCAAAACATCTTCCTCTTTTAATTTGAATGGTTTCTTTATAGATAAACAGTGAAAGACCACTAGTTTTACTATGTACATGAAGTACTATTTATTTAATACAAAATAGAAATACATAAACTGTTAGCATCTAATGATATTCAAATACTAGTTGCTAATCTCATAGTCATTTTAGCAGTTGTACTACAGGATAAGCTTATATTTCTTTTGTAGTCTAACAAAGGAAGTACTGTTTTTCATGTGAACAACTGCCAAAATAGAATTACATCATTCTTCCTATTATGAAATTTTTAAATTAACCAATATTAAACGAATGAAATAATTCCTTTGGATGAGCAAAACTCTGTATAGTCAAATAAGACAACTATGTTTTTATAGTTATACTGATTTGGGGACTGAAGAAATGTCTAGGCATTTAAGAGCACTGACTGTTCATGCAGAGGACCCAGGTGGGATTCCCAGCACCTACAGAGTGACTAAAAATTGTCCATAACTCCAGTTCCAGGGTTGACACTCTCTTCCAATTCAGTGGGCTTTGCATGACACAGATGAAATTACATGCATGCAAACAGTATACTCATACATATAAAAATAAAAAACATGGGGGCTAGAGAGATGGCCTAGTGGTTAAGAGCACCAACTGCTCTTGCAGAGGACCTGGGTTCAATTCCCAGCACCCACATGGCAGCTGAGAACCGTCTTTGACTCCAGTTCCAGGGGAATCCCACAACCTCTCTGACCTCCGCAGCATTGCACGACATGGGTGCACAAACCTGCATGTAGATAGTACATTCATACACATAAAAAATAAATAAAAATTTAAAAACCATAAATACAATATTAAAAATGTATAAGGATTTTTTTTTTATTTTTGGCATGGTGTGGGAGATGTTCATGCCATGGCACATATGTGGAGGTCAGAGGACAACTTGGGGAAGTTGTTTACTTTCTTTCGCCGTATGGGACTCGGGTCAATCACAGGTCATTAGGCTTGTTAGTAAGTGCCTTTACCCACTAAGTGATCTCCTTGAACCAAAACAACCTTATATGGCAAACATGTTGATTACTTATAGAAAGTTTTCAGATAGTTAATACAAATCAGAGAAGGAATACAAATATTGTCTAACTATCAGAAGAGACATATATATCTAATTAATAATAATCATACAATTATGGCTGTTAATATATACCAATCAAAGCAAAAAATTAAAAAAAATTCAGTTTTAGGTTAATAAAATTTTGACCTCTCTGGTAAAATGAATGAGGGTACCAATTTGATGAAGCTGGATTCTATGAAAAAAAATTCAATGAGACATAAATGTTTTTAAGCATTGTTACTGTACCTCTTGTGGAGCATCAGTCTGTATAAATTTCTCATAAATTGTTTTTGCTTTTAGGATAATTTGTTGAGGTTCCTTGATTTTCTTGAAATCTTCACAGGCTACCCAAAATTCAATGTTTTCTTCACTGAATTCAGTTTTAAGAAATCTGGTAAAAGCATCCAGGCCATCTACCACAATAAATAATAGTATATTTTACTGTGAAATATTCATAACTAAAGTACTAACAGTAAGCTAAGATCTCCAATTCAACCAGTCCTGATACATTTAGATAATATGTGTGAGGAATTTCATATAGATTAACTATTTAAGCAGATGAAAGCAAAGGATGATTTCTGTTGAAATAAGGCTGGCTCTTAAATTTAAATCCTTAAGTCTAAAAGGAAGAGGGACCCTACTGTGCACCTCCATCTGTATCTCTTGTCTTCACGCCCATCCCAGAAGAGGAGGGCTTAGTGTAGAGACCTGTGAAGCCTTTCTTTTGGAGCCTAGCCCCTCACACTTCTGGCACTATTGGTGCTGAAATTCTCTGTACGTTGGCTCTGCATATCTAGGTTTGGCATGGCTTCCAAGTCTGTCCACCAAAACCAAACTGTCAGTCCTGACTCCAAGCAGGCTTAAGTTAATAGATCTCATATTCAAGAAGCTCTCACATAGGCTTAGGAGGAAATAATCCACTAACATAAAGTGAAACAACAAAGAAAATACTATGTCTTATAGAACTGTGAGGGTTCTAAAGATTTTAAATTCAAATATGATCCTCCAGGAACTTTAAAGAACTATGTTTCTTAAAATAAAAGAATAAGGAGCATGGTTATTATATAAAGAGTAAAGTGTGGTTGTGATGGTAATATTAATGGTCTATCAATAATTTATGCTCACCGAAGTTATGTTTCTGTTACAAAAAAGTAATAACTTTGGAGTCAAGTGTAAGACAATCTGAAATTAAACTAACATTCTTTCAATTACTTTTGAAATTCTATTTTTGGCTTATGATTAATTTTAAAAATTAAGCTTATAAAATTTCAGAAAATCATAAATTCACTTATAGGAAATAATAGATGCATATCTTATCTCATCCATACTTTATCAAGTTTCCATCAGTATAACAACCTGCAAAACTCTAGTAAAATATCACAACTAGCATGATGACATTATTGACATAATCAAGATTCAAGATGCCAAGGATGCCAGTTTATAGCCACCTTCGCATCTCTCCCACACATGACAACAGCTTAACATGTAGAATCACTAATCTGTTCTTCAGTGATATCTTTTATCAATTCAGGATTAGTATACACATGAATTCATTTGGCATTTGCTGTTTAAGATGTCTTATTTATTTTATTTATTTATTTATTTATTTATTTATTTATTTATTTGGTCTTTTTGAGACAGGGTCTCCCTATAGCCCCAGCTGTCCTCGAACTCACTCTGTAGACCAGGCTGGCCTTGAACTCACAAAGATCCTCCTGCCTCTGCCTCCAGAGTGCTAGGATTAAAGACGTGCACCCCCCCCCCCGGATCAAGATGTCTTTTTATAGAGAACATTTTTCTGGAACTTGATTCTAGCTGATGTGTCCATTGACAGAATCTTTTTGTTTTCATGTTTGATAACATGATATGGACAAACCATCATCTCTATGAACATTTAGCCTTTGTGGATCACACTTTGTTGGCGGTGTTTCTGTTCGTTTTATTACAAATAAAGTTGTTCTAAATACCTGTGTATTGCTCTTAGTGTAAACCTAAGTATTTCTTGGAGATCAGTGTTGGAACGTGAAACGAACATTGCAAGAAAGGGGAAATACTTTTCGGGGACATTCAGGTAAACTTTCTCAGGGAAGATCACATTTAAGTTGGACAACTTTTTTGGGTTGTCTCTCACTGTCTAATTCTCTGCTCACAAGTAATTTGTTACATAGTAACTCATTTAGACATATATTGACCTTTGGATACATTCAATGATACTGAATACTCATTTTCAAAGTATCATGTTTTCTAAGGCATAGGATACCTTATCTCACAGTTATTGGTTTGTGGACACTTCTCTGAATTTTTCCATGTTAGTTTAACTTGCTGTGTTTTGCACAGAATAGGAATTTGAGGGTTACTTTCCCTCCTAACCTGTCTGTTCTCTTTTTCATCTTCCTTTCTGTGCATCCATATTTTTTCTGAGACTCCTTTTTTTCTACTCTACACACTTGTTTGGCCCCAGTAGGAAAAAAGGAGTTGTTATAAACAACTCAGAAAAAATGAAACTTCTCCAAGCTAAATTTTGCTATCACTAAAGGATTTAAATTGTATTACAAGAAATTATCCAAAGAAAAATCTTCTGACTTCCAATGTTCCTCTAGCAACTAAAATATCTTTTCTCTTTACAAGTTTTCTGCAAATTGCCTCTTAATCTCCTCTGCCTCATTTGCTTTCTAACAAGCTAAAATACAATTTTTTGTCTCACATGATATTTAAATTATTTTTTCCAAATTAGTTTAACTTTGTCTTTGGTGAACAGTTTCTTCAGTCTGTATATGTTTTCTCTTTACAAGAGTCATGGTGGAGATGAGACTGTACTCTTTTGTGAAATATAAAGTGCTAAGTTTCCTCTAACTATATCTTTCCTAATCCTTACCTTAAATTCTTTTTTCCTGGGCAATTATTTCAATACCTAAATATAATAAATAAACTTAGATTCTTAGAACTCACCTAAAGCTTCTTTCCTGAGTTGCAAGCAAATATGAATGGATATGTGATAAAGACTACTATTAAACTTCCCATCAAATAGTCATGTCACAGTTGGATTCATGTGTTGTGCATGCTTTTTGTTCAATGACACCATCACCTCAAAGATTTAATCTAGAAAAGCCATGACACTTATGCCAGGGTTCCATGTTTGTGGGAAGATCCAGTTTGAATTAGGGGCTAGTTCTCAGCTAGTGTTTCCTCAGGTCATAGTGTGGGAGTCATGGGGCTCCTCTGACCCTGCCCACAGAGGGAGCATGCAACTTGTCCCAGACACATGATGCTAGGTGGAGCAGCAGTATAGAGCGGCTTGAAACTGGAGGTCTGTGATTGGCTCTGGGAGCTGACATCGTTTTGCTTATAAAAGTGAGTTGCAGCAGGCAATAAACTGAATTTTCCATGACCACCATTACACAGAATTCCCATTCATTATTTTGCATGCATACAGGCAGAAGCAGGCCTGGATTTTGAGTGTTGTGGCTAGTGGGCTGGCCAGAGGTCTATCAGACCACCAGCCTGGTAAGTTAGTGTGAGGCCAGATGGTACCATGGGGCTGGTCAGAGACTTATCAGGTCACCAGCTGTGGTCAATGGGATAGATGGAGTTCCATCAGACCACCAATCTGGTAAGCTGGCATGGGGTTGGACAGAGACCTATCAGGTCACCACCCTGTGAAGTAAATTGTGAGTGACCAACTGACCTCTGTGTTGAGGGGTCAGTTCCCCACAGTGACAGCGGGTGGCCACTGTGCTCCCCTTCCCTTAGCAGGACTGAGCTGTGCCTGCTCATAGCAAGAGAAGCTCCTACACGTTTCTTTCTCTAAAAAGAGTTCCTCTTTTTTTTCTCAATTTTACATCTTGTTCATATTCTACATCGGTCTTTTTTATTCTTATGAAATCTTTGAAGACCTTCCTCAGACCAGAACTATCTCTTATGGGATTATTTTGAGAATTGCTTCATCCGTAACTTTGAATCGGGTTTCCCTTGCCTTTACCTTCCAATTTATTATTCAAATAAAAAGCTCATTGTTGAAAATGGGTTACCACTCTTTTGCTTTTGCTAGTATGAGGGGTGCCACAGACGCTGTCACCTGTTGCTTTTGCTCTTGGTTACCTTCAGAACTTGAAAGTTAAGACCCTTTTGCTGAGGAAAACATACATTTGAATAAGAAAACTGAGAAATCAAGCTGGTACTGATTACAAAGCTTCACCCGTCCCCACTAGCTTTCATATTGCTAGAAGGCTACATGCATGTTACCAGAACAGCAAATTAAACCAGTAAATCCAGGTGTGAACCCTATACCCTCTGTGACTAGCCTAGCGTGATATGCCATTGGTGCCGAAGTAAGATAAATCAAATTAATTAAAATACTTTCTGATTGATTTTTTAGAACCATAGTACAAAAACTCACACTTGGCATCACCAGCAGGGCCAGCTCTTAGAGGGGAACCTATTACTATTATTCTGCTAAAGGAACACAGTATTAAACCAAATCTTATAGACATATCATTATACTAGTAGATAAGTGAAGCTCTCATTCTCCTAAGAGAAGCTTCTTTTTCAGTAGATGGTAATGAATATAGAGACCCACAGTTGGTCAACATGCAAGGAATAAGTGACTTCAAATTGCCCAGTCATAAATGGGAGGAACTTCTCCCAAGGGATCTTGGAGAAGTTATGGTTCAAAGAGTGTAAGATCCAGAGTTATCATGCATGACTACGAACCTTTATTGCACCTGACATATTTTTAAGATACATGAAAAGGCAGCAAAATATCTGTTTGTGATACCTTTAACTCTAAATCTGTATTATTGTTAGAACTCAGTTCATGACTTTGGCCAATATAAGCTGTCTAATAAAGATTTGGGATCTTCTTAACATTTTAACTTAGTGACAGCATCACTTTGGGAGTCTTCAAAGTTTGATATTAGCCATTCTGGGTTCAGAAAAGCTGACAGATTTTCATGAGAGTGCACTTGGATATAACTGGGAACTATGTAAACATATTCCTAATTCTGTAGCACATTCCATACTTTGTCAACTATCATATCAAAAATGCTTGTTCAGTAGGTAAGACTCTCCACTAAATGACTTTCATTAATTCATTGAAAAGTATTTATCACATTCCATGTCCCAAACTTTGAAGGTACTAGAGGTCATCAGTTTAATATATAAAATACCATCTTATATAGAAGAAATGTGGACATATGATATTAAGCAATATGAAAAAAGAGCTGTGATCTATTAACAAAGCAGAATTAACCTCTGGCCAAAAATAGCTACAAACCGAGCAAAAATAAACAGTAAGTTGTGAGAAGTAATTTCAACTGAATCAATTATATTATATTTAAATGGAAGAAACATGACAAATAAAAGTTTATGAGACTGAATTATATCCATGCTATGTATCATTTAAACAAAGCAAAAGGATTTAAATACTAACATACAATATAATTTATAAATAAATCAAGAAGATGAAGAGAAAATGGAAACTGAAACTACAAGCAAAAGTTAAGCATAAAAATCTGAATAAAATAGGTGGTCTAGTAAAATAAATTTAGAAACAAATTTCCAATTTATCATTGAAAAACAGTCAATTATTAGTGTACTTGAATCTCGAATATGAACTTATTTAATTTAGAGTTTCAAAATGTATGAAACAAACTGAAAAATTTGAAAGAAATATTCAAGAATAGCAACAGGTTTTCATTGTTTACTCATGAATTGATAGGAGAAACAAATAATCGGATAATACATAAAACAAATTATTCACTGAAGTGATCTAAATGACAATTTTAGAACACCCTGCTCAATACATTTCAAGTGCATGAAGAGGATTATCTCAAGATACATTATGTTCTGAAACATAAAATGTCTATAAGTTTCAAAATTTGATAACTTATGGCAGCTGATTTAGCTCAGTCTAGAGCATTTTCCCATCATGTGAAAGGCACTAATAACATAGAAAAAGAAGCTTCTGAATATTTGTAGATAATACATTTTCAAATTACCCATGTATCAGAAAAGAAATCACAAGGGAAACTAGAAAATCTTTTTACTAGAAATACAGGGCATTTCAAATTTGTCGACAGGTAGGATAATGAGTGCCTAGAGGGAAACATAGTCCAATACTTGTCAAAGAAAGAGGAAGTAAACATCAAGATCTAGGTTTCTGCTTTAAGAGTTTTGAAAAACAACAGCAAATACAATTACAATAAACAGAAGGGACAAACAATAATAAAATGAAAAGAAATCTTTATCACTGGAAACAAAATATAAAGAAAATTAACAAAGGCAAAATTGATTCTCTAAAAATATTAGTGAGACTTCCTCCTATACGTGTAGTATTTGTAATATTATATGTATATAATATAAATACAAATAAATATATATATCTGCATGTAATAATATTTGAGTGTGTGATACATATGTATAATTTGTATAGCATTAAATCAATGAGGAGCATTCCTGCTGATCTTACCAAGTTGGTAGTGGATATTGGGAATGACTTTATGCCAATAATTAATTGGTCTCTGAAAAGTGAAAATGATTTAAAAATTTTAAATCCCAACTAAAGCAGCATGCATTGGTCCAAATACATGATATCCTAATTTAATCAATAAGCAGCTTTCATAATAAAATATCTAGCTTGCCCAGCCCCAAGATATTTGGAACTAGATTTGAGGAATTCTAAGTCTTTTAAGCAAAAAATGTTTTAATCTTACATGATTTTTTTCAGATAATAAGAGGGTTGTATAGCTTTCTTCTCATTTTTGGTCATAATTCTAATACATATATCTAAAGGAATGACAGTTTTCATATGAAAAACAAAATAAAAGCTAATAAAAAAGGAAAAAATACAGCAATCTTTCTCATGAGCTTAATTTTTCAGTAAAAATTCTGACCAAATATTCAAAACAGAAAACTAGTAACTTATAAAGTGGGGAGCAAACATTCTGACACTATGTCTGAAAATAAAAAGAAGCAAATTACAGCTTTCTACAACTCACTTCTCACATATTTCTGTTTCTTATATTCAGTGCTCTCTAGTACTACTCCTCAGGAATTCTCATTTCTACTACTAAACGTCTTATGTAGAATTTTCATGGTTACTTGCCTCATCGGGGTGACAAAATATCTGAGAAGAAGCAATTTAAGGGAGTAAAGGTTTATTCTGGTATAGGATTCACGGAATTATAGTTCACCATGGTGGAAAAACACTGCGGTAGAGGTGGCAGGCTGCTGTTCACACCACAACCCCTCAGACAACAGAGATGAGTGAACTGGTGCTCAACTCTCTTTCTACTTTTTGTTCCATCTGGACCTCCAGGTCCCTGAGCTGTTCTGCCCACAGTGAGACTAAGTCATTCTCCCTTAAGCTAAGTAAATTTGACAAAGTTTGGAGTATGGTATAGAATTAGGATGTGTTTTTGTTGTTCCCAGTTATATCCACTCAGAAGCTTGCTTCCTCTGTCATTCTAGATTCTATCAAGTTCACAGTTCATACTAATGAGTTCCTGATAATGGTAACAACTGAAGTATTTTGTGGTTCTAACATGTTTTGAGGTCTTAGTGCTGTGCAAAGGCTTGACTTTATACAATTTTGTAAACAGCTATCTGGAGTCCTATATTCCCTTATACAGCTGAGGAAACCCAAGTTTCAGGTAAATTCATGTCACTCAGATTCTACTTTTCATAAACATACAGAGCCATCTCTCTTTGAGAAGAAAATAATTCTCATGTCAGAATATCCCTAACATCAGGAGATGTTATTTGACACAGATAAGCAACGCTGCAGATGGGACTGTTAAGATGTGACTTGAGGTGCGAAGACAAGGTAGACATAAACTAAACATGAGTTCTATAGAGTAGAAGAAGGTAGAAGAGTGGGTCAGAGATGCTGTGCAATGAAGACTTCATTTCTTGTCATTGCCTTTGAAGATGGAAGATAGCCATGAAGTAAGGGGTGTGGGAAATTCTAGAATACAAAGGTATTTATACTGGGTTTCTGAACTGTAGAATTGTAAGATAACTAATTCATGTTTAAGTTATCAGTCACTGTCTTAGTGGTGAGTCTATACAACAGCAAGAGGAAAGAAATATGATGCCATCAAATTATACTGTAGGTATCAACAATTATTTCTCTAACACCTAGAAGTGGTTCACTTTGTCATGAAAGACCGCATTTTATGTTGTAAACAATAATGTCAATGTATTAGATTTACAGAGATTTAAGGTGTTAAAACTCAGTAATCAAAAAAAAAATATGAACTCTAGACATCATTAGGCATTAGAGCAAGGAGGGCCAACGACTCCCATGACAAAAGTGTGAGTCTCTTTTACCCTCTGTTTCTTCCACTGAATATTTATTTAACAAGAGAATATTCTGCTTTTCTTTGCAAAGTGACCCTGAGCACCAGTTGTGGGAAGTTATGTGTTAATGACTAATGAGAAAAGGAAAGTTCAGGATGAATAGCGTTTGAGAAGCTATCTTTATTCTTATTTATATATAAGCAGCTGGCAGAAGGCATGTACAGTCTTTACGTGAAATATCATTGTTCCACTCAATACAACCCTCCTTTGAAGGACTTATAGGTTAGCATTTCCTGAATAAGTCAGCAGAAGAGCATCCAGTAGGATCAATATGAGTGACAGCTACTTGTTCTTTCTTCAGTTAATATATTACGTTCTTATTTCAGGTGACTTTTTTATTTATTTTTAAAATTTTGTGAAAATTTCATATAGGACTATTGCATTTCCATCATTTCCACCCATCTCTCTGCCCTGTCCGACTCCTCCTCCTATGTCCCGCCCTACTCTCTCTCACATTCATGACTTCTTTGTCTTTAATTAGTATTGTTTTTACTTATTATCTTTATTTTTTGTATATGAGTATATTACCTGCACATATGCCAATGCACTCATGTTGTACAATGCCCATGCAGATCAAAAGAAGATTTTGTATTCCCCTGCAACTGGAGTTATGGATGGTTGTTAGCCGCTGTGTACTTTCTGTGAGTAGAACCTGGGTCTAATTTTTAATTTTTTTTTTTTTTTTACTTCTTATGTGTATGGGTGTACTGCCTGCATGTAGGTAGGTGCACCCCTGTGGTGCAATGCCCGTGGAGGTTAGTGGAGGTTAGAAGGCAGTGTCAGATCCCCTGGAACTGGAGTTACAGATGGTTGTTAGGTGCCATGTGGGTGCTGGGAATTGAACACCATTCCNTCAGATTTCCCCTGGAACTGGCGTTAAAGGAGGTTCTTAAATATCACGTGGGTACTGGGAATTGAACCTGGGTCATCTGCAAGAGCAGTCAGTGTTCTTAACCACTGAGCCCTCTCTCCAGCTCCAAGGCACTTTCCTGATTGTTGACTGTTATGGGAGGGCCCAGCCCAATGTGGGTGATATCATCCTTTGGCAGGGAGCTGGTTGTTTGAGAAAGAAGGTTGAGTATAGGCCAGAGGAGGAAGTTGTTAACCATTTTTCTTCCATGGTTTCTTGCTTCATTTCCTGCTTGTAGGTTCCTGCATTGTGCTCCTGCCCTGAATCCCTCAGTGATGGACTGCTTTAATTTGAGAAAATTTCACTCTGCCATCATCTCAGGATATCAAATGACAGGGATTGACTAGAAATGATTAAGCTTCACTTAGCAACTGGTTGAAAACAGTGGAAAAGCATTCATTTATATTTATGTAACTGATTTGTTTTAAGCCTGGTGTGGTGGGGCAGTCACACCATTAGTCTCAGCACTGGAGAGACAGAGGCAGGCAGACTTCTGACATCAAGGCCAGTGTGGTCTATATAATAAATTCAGGGCATGGAAACCTACTCTTAAAAAGGACCCCCAAAATGTTTTGTGGCCTAGTCTCTGGCTTTATATTTTTGTCTATGTTTTCATCTATCTTCTTCTATAATTATTTGCAAGAAAATAAATGTAAGACAAAGCATGATTTCAAACTGCTACCTTGGAAGTTGGATTTGAAATGTGAGGCATGTCTGTCTGTAAAAGGAATGCCACAATGAAGTTGGCAGCCTGAGAACCAAAGGGGTAGACCTGATCTGTGAGCAGTTAACCCTAGCCTCTCTGTCCAGAGTTAAAACCAAACCAAACCAACCAACCAACCAACCAAATAAATCTTCTTGAGAAATCTCCCATCGATAAACACTTTCTGTGATTGAAAACAGCTGCTTTGTCCTCAGACCTCTTCCTTCTTTCAAATTTTTAAAATGTTTACAGCTGTCCCTGAACAATATCCATTTTATTGGTCTTTATCCTTAGAATATTCACCTCTTCATTTGCTCTAAAATATTTTCAGAATGTACATGTCTTTTGCATTTTATAATCTAATTCTTACTTCTTACTGTAATGTGTTGTTATGCTTTGCTGAATATTTGTGATAAGCTCAATTTTGTAGAGAAATTTTGTCTTCGTATCAGAAAATAATTATAGGCAAGACCAGGAAAGAGTATGAGAACCTTTAAAAATAATTCTTAACATAAAAACCACCCAATATTCATATATAAATGTGCCCTTTTCTGATATTTAAAAATCCATCGCTAGAGGTTATTGCTGTTTGTAGCACATATCCTGTTCTTGTGCTTCTATGATAAGAAAAGATTCTAGCTTATCCTTACTTGTTAAGTAATAGTACTACTCTTTAAACAGAAATGGAAACAAAATGTGTAAAATCAAATTCTTGCTTTATCACAATGAGAGAATATCACGTTACAGTCAAATCTAGTTTGGAAGGAAAAGCCACAAACTTGCTCATTTGGTTTTGATCAAGTTACCCTGACCTAGTGAAGGGGTAAGATTCTTTTATTTCAATTTATTCTATTCTTCTATAATTATGAATGTAAAACTTAACACACCTGAAACGATTACTCCTGATGTAAGCTAAGAAATGATTGTCTTTTCAGAAAACAGCTATCACTTTTCATATTAAAATCTTTCAATCACAATAAAATGTTTATGATAATATTTAAAAGGAATAATCTATGGTCTGCATAGCTAATATTTATATTTATTTTTAAAATGACCTTTTATTTCTTGGATTTATGAATCACCTGGTATGAAGTCAAGATCTCTGTTATATACACAAATGCAGTACTATTAATTATAACAGAAGTTTTTAGTATTTTCTAAGGACTTGGCATAATTTTCTTTGCCTTTTGCTGTTGCAGGTTTATTTACTTGTACATCACCCCTATGTACTTACAGATGAAGTCGATATTCAGAGACTTAATTTGCTCCAAAAAATGACAGCACAGGGGACTGAACTCAGGCTTAACTTATTTAACATTATATGACTTTAATCACTAAATAGTCATGAAGACAATTGCTTGTCTGTTGAAAAATGTGTAAATTAATGGGCAAAACAGACATATTATGCCAACTTGAAAGAAGGATATTTGAATAAGTTACTCATTCTGTTTGGAATATAAGAAGTCAGTTTGTATGGAATTGAAGCAGAACTCTTCCATAAACCTACATAAACAGTACTTTATACCCAGTCCTCCACTAGTTCACAAAGCAGGTATATTGGCTCTACCATCTGCTGCTCCCTGGAATAGTATACAAACGCCCTTTGCTACCACCCCTAGTCTAACTCAGAGGGCTAATATCAAGAAAAATGTGTGAGTATGTTGTGCAAACTGAAGACATGGTAACCCAAGTGAATGGATTTTGCTGACATTATAATGTAGCAGTAACAAATACTCAAGGAAGAAGTGAATAATGATTGAGAAAATCATGTGCATATTTTAAAATTACTTTTTAAAAGTAATTTGCAATGTTGGGCAAGATTATTTCAGCACATTCACTACTTCCTATCTCTGTAACTTTGGGCGGCTGCATTAAGTTAGATCACTGTAGAACAACTTATCACTCAAGGGCAGCAATGTACTAAGCAGCCCTTTGGAAGGCAGAAGTTCAGCTGCTAGCAGTGCCTGATGAAACCTGAGACCAGAATTCACACTGTAAGATGTTGGTTTGATGTGTCATACAAACATAATACATGCAATTTGCCTGCTTCTAAATTGAAACTCTGGCATCTGTTTGAATATTTTTTTTCAGACTCCAAGAAAGCAAATGAAACAAAAAGCTAAGAAATTCTGAAGTTGGAAGCCCAAGTACAGTATAATAACCTGAGTAATACAGTGAATTGTATCTCCTTTAACATTTGCCTTCATAGCTCTGAAACACCAGAGAATGTGTTTCCTTGGCAATAATGATTTATGTATACAATCTATTTTAATTAAGATGGAATTTATTTGTTTCAATTATTCAGCTATATTAGGAAAGTGTTATTATGTGTCAACATGAGTCCAAAGTTTACCTTTGCAGAACACTGGAGCCTCTTATAGAAAACTGATAAAGTGGAAATTCAGGATAGCTTAAAAAGCCACAAGATGAAAAGTAGAGGGAGAAGTATGCATTCCTTCCCCACAAATAACCTGTGTGTTTTCTGGTAGCCTTGCTCAAAATCTGCAGTGAATAATTTCCACTGTATAATCACTTTATACCTTTTTCAACCCAGAGAGTAATAACAGTATATGTACTATTCAGGTCCTTACACAATATCAGTGTTCTCAAAGATATAGTTATTAGAGCCACAATTCAAAGTACAGAATTTCCAAATAAGTAGATATCAAGAAAAGACTAAAAAATGATTATTTGCAATGACTAGAGGAAATGATGCACATGAAAGAAAACAATGCACAGTGGAGTGTTCTAAGTGGTAGAGACTCCCCTCATAGCATGGAAAGCTATTAAAATCTCCAATTATCAGAGCTCAGTGAGATGTTTAAAAATACACACATATCTATCTATGTATCTACATCTCTGTATCAGAGTCTGTTTCACATTCTAGGGATGCACCTACAAAGCCCTAAGAAACTTCAGATAAGTCTCAATCAGTAACCTGTCACTTTCCACATGTCTCATCTCCCAGAAGTCTCATCTTCCACACTTACTCTAAAAGAGGAAGCATTATCTTCCTGTTAAAATGGAAATGTAATCCAATGAACAGCACCTCATCCTTTCCTTTATCAACTGTTCCTTCACCTTCTTATTCTACAGTAGACATACACACTGAACAATTTGGTAAGATCATCCAATTCCCTTCCAATATCGTTTTTTGCCCTCAGAATATCATTTGTAATTGTAGGCTCCTTGGTCCTTTGATAAAATTATATCTTTCTGTCAACTGGAGTGAGTTTTTGAACATAAAGTTTTCCTCCAACTTGATATTCCAATGTTTTTCTCATTATACACTGAATTGCTTGTGTTTTCATATTTTGTCAAAATATATTATTTCTCTGACTATATTTAAGTATAGCATGCATATATGAAATTTCGCTTGAAGTATTGCATGTCATTAGTTATAAGATTTACTTCTTTCTATAAAGGTAATTATGAGACTAATGAGAAATTTGAAATTATTGATTATTAATGGCAAATATTCTGATGTTTTTAATGTATTAGTACACTTTGATTTATTAAATTATCTTATAAATTATTAAATATATGTTATAGATTGTTATTATTCATTTAATAATGTCAGAGTTATTTATCAATAAAAAGACTAAGGATGAAGTAATCTAATATTTATAAAAACAAATGAGGAACAGAAGTAGTTGTTGGACTCAGTTGTGCTAAAGTTTACAATACAATGTTGAAATTATTTTTAAAAATAAACATTTTGAGATGGGCTTGGGGATACAAACCTTTAATACCAGGACTTGGGAGGCAGAGACTGGTAGATCTCTTTGATATTGAAGCCAGCCTTATATACATAACAAGTTTCAGGCCAGCTTGAATTATAGGTGGACCCTGTCTCAAATAACCAACCAAACAAAACAACTGTCCCCAACACTTTAACAAAACATATTTATGGAAGGCTTTAATGTCCATATGATATTTCCTGGTGCCTACAATTAATTTTTGCTGTTACTAATATGATACTTTTTAAAATTAATGAAACTATTTGCATAGATAATCTAAAAGTCCATACTATGTCCGTACTTTATTTTCTGTGATTTATTAGGAGTTCCACAACTGGTCACACACAGAGAATATGAATTGGAGAGATGCCTAGCCAAAAATGACACATCTACAGTGGAACCTCTACATCTAAGGCTCATGAAACATAGCAAATCATGGTTACCCCATGAGAATACTAACACATCCCTCAACTCTCAACAGTGAAGCTTCTTCATACGATAGAGTGCAATATACATAGAAGACCACAAGTGGCTAAGTTTTAGGGACTAAGAGACTGCAGAGTATATGTCCCTGAATAGGACTCCTATACTAAACCTTACTCACTCACGACTCAGTGACCATTGTGGAAAAGGGGATAAAAAGATTGGAAGAGCCAGGATTGGTGAATGAATGTAAGGGGACAGAAGGTTTCACACCTCTGGGAACTTACTCATGAATTTGCAACATTGTTGTCAGCATGCACAACTCAATCTGACAAAAACTCACCATAGAACAGGGGAATTGGGCAGCAGTCCCCAATCCTTGCCAAGGATATATTGACAAATAATTATTGAGGCATGCTGGAGAGTAGATCTTGTTCTTGGAGGGACTCTAGACAGGCTGACTAGACTCCAGTGGATGGATGAACATGTTTGTGCATACGAGCTTCTCCAATTGGACTATGGGAACCTTGGGTTGCTCAAAATTTGGATATAGATACTTGCTAATTGGTTTTACATGAAAGTTACTTACATTCATTGCTTATGCTTGACAATTGGTTCACTTCATGGTTAGATTTTTTTGGATATTATTTGGCCTTATTGTGAAAATAAAGTTTCAGGTTTGACCTGCCCCCCACTGCCTGGCACTCAAAACAGACTTGAGCAACTGGCTATTCAAAATTCAGGTTCCTTTGTGTTGTTAGCCTCGCCCATGGGCTCCCCTGCCTCTCAGAAAAAAAAAAATAAAGAATGAGATGTGGGAAAATTTAGTTAAGATGGGTAGCATTCTAAACCACCTAACTGGCCACACCCATGGGGTGGGATGTAGTGACAGAAAGGTTTAGGATTTGGCTGGGGGAGTTGAGTCATGCTGTCTACATAAAGCAGACATTTTGGAATAAAGTTCTCTCTGTATTTGGACCTTAAGAAAAAAGAAACATATTTTGTTATCAGTAATTATGAAGGAAGTTTTTATACCTGGAGTTAAACATTAATATTAAGGTACTAAAGAGGACCTTATTCACAGTATTCAAGATATAGAACCAATTTAGATATCCATCAGTAGATAAATATTGATGCATGATAGGTTCAGACAATGGAACATTATGCAGACATAAATAGGATGCAAACATACAACCTTTGGTCATAGGAATGGGATGGAAAGACTGCATGAAAATAATTCAGAAGAATAAACAAGGACTTCATGATCTCACTCACATGGGGAAGATAAGTAACTTTATCTCAGAGAAGCAGAAGGTAGAATAGTAGTGACCATAATCTCATAAAAATTGAGAGTAGAAATAAGAGAGGAACCAAGGACTGAAAGGAGTACCAGGTAGAAGAGAATATTAAGAAGGTAGAGTACAAAACTTAGTTATGTAGGAAGAAAATATTTTGTAGTGTTCTATATAGTACAACAGGGTAAAAAGTTAAAAACAACTTTTTGCATGTTTTAAAAATATCAGAAGAAAGCATTTTTTAAAAACATTAGGGGGCTGGAGAGATGGCCTAGCGGTTAAGAGCACCGACTGCTCTTGCAGAGGACCCGGGTTCGATCCCCAGCACCCACATGGCGGCTGAGAACCGTCTGTAACTCCAATTCCAGGAGAACTCCAGTTCCAGGGGAATCCGAGACCCTCTTCTGACCTCCGCGGCATTGCACGACACGGGTGCACAGACCTGCATGCGGACAGTACATTCATACACATATAAAAAAAAAATTAAAAAAAAAAATTAAAAATAAAAAAACATTTAAGACAGGGGCTCATGTTGCCTATGCTGACTTCACATTCACTATGCAACCTAGGCTGGTCTTGAACTTCTGATTCTCCTGCCCCCACCTTCAGAGTACTGGGATTATGGGAGTGTGCCATCCACCATGTCAGGCACAGAAGAAAGCCTTCTGTATGCTCTCAATGAACATGCCTGGCATTATGTATACACTAATTGTCCAGTTTTTCACATTACACATTGTGCTATTGTACCAAAATAACACATTTTACTACATAAATATGTAGAATTATTACGTATCAATTAAAATAATAAAAATCTTTTGTGGGGGCTTGGATCCCCTGGCCACCATCTCCTAGATAATCCATAACAATTAGTACTGTTTAAATAACTATTATAATTGCTTGTGCTCATTAGTAGGTACGAGAAGGTTATCTGGACAAACTGTAGCCCATAAAGGAACAGCCAGAATTGCGAGTCCAAGACAACAGCTCCAGAGAAAGTAGACTGTTTTGCTTCTGCCACCTGTGCCCCTTTTCTAAGCCTGGGACAATCTGCAGAAGAGGAGGCATGGTAGAAGTAAGGGATGCGATTGGGGTGAATGGTGAAGACTACAGACGGAATAAGTCTGGATACTCATTTGACCAACCTTGATTACTTGATTGAACATACAAGCCCCCACACAACACTGGACGGTGGGACCATAGGCTGTGTGGGTTTGGGCACAAGTGCTTGCAAATTGGTTTTACATGAAGGTTTTACTTCATAAAATTATCACTTATTGTTAAAATGAAAAAACATACTGAGAGAAAAGATGCAGGACAGTTATGGCAGAAATGCATGATCTGCTTGGTAGTTCAAAGCCAGCTTGGTTACAGAGTGATTCCAGGACAGCTGGGCTTAAAGGGAGATCCTGCCTCGAAAGACAAAACAAAAAAAAAAAAAAAAAAAAAAGGTGAAAAAAAAATAGAATGGCAATTGATCTGGGATGGGGTGGGGTGGGGGGAAGGGAAAGGGAAATATGCCTGAACTGAATTGGAAAATGATATATGAAATACACAAAGCATCAATAAAAAATGAAAATTAAAAAAAAATAATAAAAATTGACGACAAGGAGGATGATACAGGATTGAAAGTTTAGTAAGAATTTTACAGCAGTTATAGGATACTCGGAGTTAGGAAAAAGAGACTGTTGAAGACAGTACTTCAAGAACTCTTCCCAAAATGAGTGAGAACACTATAGCATAAAATAAAGAGGAAGGAACAGGGATATTGTGTCACATTTTTGTCAGCACAGACTTCCTTCCTCACCAGTATTTTCCTTTCTCTTTGATTCCTTCTTTACATAAATCTACGGCTTGATTTTTCTAACTACTTTTTTTTTCTCAGAGTCATTGTTATAATTCACAAGTAGACACTTATTTTACTGCAAGAGGGGACATTTGTCAGAGCTACCCTACAGAAATGTCACTTTTTAAAATTTTTATTTATTTTTTTATGTATGAATGTACTGCATGTACATTCTGCATGTAGGTTTGTGCACCTGTGTCGTGCAATGCCGCGGAGGTCAGAAGAGGGTCTGGGATTCCCCTGGAACTGGAGCTAAAGACGGTTCTTAGCCACCATGTGGGTGCTGGGATCCAACCCCAGTCCTCTGCAAGAGCAGTCGGCGCTCTTAACCACTAGGCCATCTCTCCAGCCCCAGAAATGTCATTCTTATGTCAGTAAATGTGAGTTACATATGTAAACAAGTCAACAAGATAATACAAAATTGGCCAATTTAAAGGGGAAATTCTCAGAAAACGTGGACAGGGAGTTGCTGTTTCACTACAGAAAACTTGGTGACAAAGGCTGCATTCCAAGTGTTCCTCCTCAGCTTGCCTGGTAATGGAAATCACTTCTTCCAGGATACATTCTATGGCGTGAAACCCAATAAGCTAATTGTCTCAAAGGGGTTTGCTAACCTTCTGTTAGAACATTGAGAAAGAGCTTGGGAGCGTGATGATGTTTAAAAGAACGATGTAAGTAACAGTGTGAATGTGAGTGGAAGGCAAAGCATGGGCTGAGGAAACCTTGTAGCTGGCACTGATACCGTGTTCCTTTTTCAGATAAAGAATAAAAGCTCTGTGGTTTTCCATTGCTTAATCAGGGAAAATTGTTGGAATTGCTACTTTAGATAAATAATAGAATCCAGGCATGGGAAAGGGGGAGGTTTCCTTGTGCTTGAGATAAACTGACTAGAAGGCGCGAATCCTGGAATTCTGTCCTCGAACCCATACTTCATTGTTGAAGAGTCCGGTGGGAACTCAGTTCTGCTCATCCTCCATCCAGCATGCAACAAACTACCTTAAACCAGCCCCAATTTGGAACTTCACTTGCAAGATTCTGCTTGAAGGGACTGGAGAGACGGCCTAGTGGTTGAGCGCCGACTGCTCTTGCAGAGGACCCGGGTTCAATGCCCAGCATCCACATGGTGGCTGAGAACCGTCTTTAACTCCAGTTCCAGGGGAATCCCACACCCTCTTCTGACCTCCAAGGCATTGCACGACACGGGTGCACAAACCTACATACAGACAGTACATTCATACACATACAAAATAAATAAAAAATAAATAAAATATTAAAAAAAGATTCTGCTTTAAACATGTAAGTGGCTAATAGGAAGGACAGACAGAAGAATCTATTTTGAAAATTCCCAAAAAGCTGTCTTCGTGAAGATTTCCTAAATTTCCAACAGAAGAATTACTTCAAATTTTTGATCACTTACAGATAAAGTAACATGGATAATTTATTAAATATATGCTTAATAAACTGAACTGAAATTATCTTTCAAATGTCAGGAAAATTTAAAAAATGAAGTAATAAACTGCAATACAAAGAATTACATTTAATCAATAATAAGTAATTTTGGAATTAATTGAAAAAATTAGAAAATGTTTTCCATTAGCAGGCTATTTTTTGCACATTTCCCTGATTATATAAAGCTCGGTTTATTGTGAATTACTGATCATATAAAAATCTGATGACAGCTTGCTTTGTATATGGCATGAATATTTTGTTTAACTTTCCATTAAGGAATTAAGTGTTTGGTGAAAGTTTCACTCACCTCTATGGGAAAGCAGTTTGTCAAATGAGTCGCTCCATTTCTCTGCCTCTTCTGGGGAGACTCTGTTCAGGAAACCAAACATTTTACAATGGATTGTGCAGAAAGTTAATTTATGAATCTAATTGCACATACGCTGCAGCACAAGGCTCTTCTAGACACATCTCAGGCCTTCTCCTTTGATTTTTGTATATCAAAGTTATATTTACATTGGAAACTTCCAACATCATTGTTCAGTTTTCATTTAGATTCTCTGTTGAACAACATCATAGGTTTTGCCAAAGATGTGTAAATTGTTTTGTTTCTAAGCAAAGCATTTATGTATTAACCTTAAAAGTACAAAGAATTTATAAACCAAGAAAATTAAGATGAACAACTTAAAAAAAATCAGCAAACAGAAAAGCTTAAAAACCATCTTTTGTTCAAACATTTTTTAAAATGTAATTTCCTTGAGTCTCTAACCACAATATGCTGCAATTTTTTTAAACACAGAGGAAGTTTGAAGTTTCAAGGGGGAACAATCATAAGATACTTTTAAAATAAGATTGCAGCTGTTAACATGAAAACTGAACTGTTTTGTGTTTAATTGGACATTTTTCAAAATTTGAGTATGCATAATAACCTAATATAGAAGGCTATTTTATTTCTGAGTTAAGGATATTCTAAACAGAGTTACAAACCCTTCTCTACTTGTGTCTGACTTTGCTATCATCCATAAGGCATTGTTTTCTGAGGACAGATGCATATTCTTTTCCTCATTACAAATTTAGAGTAGGAAACAAATTAGCATTTTATCAATCTATAGGCAGTAAAATATATCATTTAAAATTAATAGATATACAAATTATAATAGAAAACGTTTAAATGTTTATATAATCATTGGATTTGTCCTATTAAAGTAGTTGGACTTTAGAAATATTCTTAGTTTCTTGAAGTGAAATCTCAAAATATACTTATATTACTAAGTAATTTAGAAATAAAGATCTTTAATTTCCTCTTTCTTAACTGTTTAGTATAAAATCAGCAAAATATCCCCTACAGGAGTTGAAATTATGCACCTTGTTTCTCTGTCCAAGAGGGTAGATCTACTGGAGTGAGCCTCACCATGGAAGTCAGGTTTCTGCATGAGAAGACTTAGCCTATTTCTTTTCTCCTTAGCTCTGTAAAAACAAACAAACAAAACACCCACAAACAAAAACAAAACAAAACAAAAAAGAGCAGTATATTCAGGACAGTTCAGATGTTTCAGTAAGTTTCTTTTGCTTATTAAACCAGTTTGGCTTGTTAAACACCCATCCACAATTGACAAATACACCCATCTTTTACTTGTGAGTCCTATGCTTATGGAGGATTTAGAATACAGTGCATTAAATCCACTTTGACTACAATGACAGATAAGTACTTAAGATTCTATTTCAACTAAGATTATTTTAATTCGTAGCTAAAATTGTTGTATATTTTAAATGAAACTATGTAAACAGATGTTTATTCCTAATTAGTAAAAAAATTAAAAAAAACCTTTTGCCCTCATTTACAGTTGTAGACTAAATATGTCTTCAAGAAACTATTTTATAATTAGACTTAACAAATTTGCATCAATTATGTTTTATAAAGTATAAGGTCAATGTAAACAACTCTAATTTTACCTGATTTTGTCTTCTTTGCTTGTTTCTTCTTTTCCTGAACCATGCATTAATTTGAAAAAAGTTCTTTCTTTTGATTCACACATATTTAATTGAGTAAAAAAAAGCAATGACATTTCCATTTTCTATCTCTTAAGATGAAGAGCGGTCTAACTTACTAAGTCCTCTTGAACACTGATGAATGCTATTTCACAGTCATACATGGTGAATTAAAATCTATCGCGTCTTTCCACAGTGCTTACACAAAGAGAAAGGACAAGGAAAGACAGTCAAATTCTGTGTTTGTGGCTCCTCAACTGTAGAAATGAGGAACTGAAGAAGAGTGCCCTGCACACTGTTTAAGGAAATGATACCACACATTTGCGAAATGAAATGACTCTTGGTCTTCAAGATAAAACTTACCACAGTGCAACCTTTCTTTCAACTTTGCATAGCAGAATGATGATGTTTGAGTCAATATGAGTGGCTGTGTCTTTTCTCATAGGATCTTTTTGAATGGCTCCCAAATACAGGCTAAAAATTCCCATGGAAAGATGTTATATCAAGTATTAGATGTTTGTTTTTGGTTTCTTTAGAGGCAGGCGGATCTTTGTGAGTTCAAGGCCAGCCTGGTCTACAGAGTGAGTTCCAGGACATCTGAGGCTACAAGGAGACCCTGTCTCAGAAAGACCAAAAAAAATAATAAAATAAAAAAAATAAAATATAATCTTATTTAGGTATAGTATAGGTTAATTAAATTACAGTTCATCACATAATGAAATGTAGTGTTTATTTCACATATTGCATCAATATACAATGACAGGTCAACATTTTATGAATGAGAGAGAGAATAGAACTTACTCATCAATGCATTTTAAACAGAAGTGTATATAAAGATTTTAGAAATTTTTGTAATTTTTTTTGATCTTCAGTTTGGGAGATGAAAAATAGTACTATGGGGATTTTCTTAACATGATATTATTATTTTATAATTTAAAGGATTTATTTTAGTGTTTTGAAGAAATCCTGTTTCACTGTTAAAATGTTCTTTTAAATGAAGCAGTTTTAACTAGTGGTGAAAGTTTGTTATTGTTTATTTTATGTTCTTATTAAAAAATATTGACAACCATGGTTTGTATCCTATTTCTTCCAGTGTTTCATAAAACCCCAATATCTGAGAGTATTTTTCTAGTCCATTAGTCAAATTTATGGGAAAAGACACCAAAAGTCACTGATATTAGATGATTCATTATTGCAAAGTCCTAGGGGAGCCAGGAATGTTCTGAAGTTGCTGGTGTTTGATCACCAGCAGCATATATGTCAGGCTTCTCAACAACCTTTGATTCAGTGCTGCTTGCTTTCTTTCAGATAAAATTATATGTATTAAAGTCAAGGTACATGGACACAAAAGAAAATTTATTTTATTTCCGGTCATCTTGAATCTTCAGTTTACAAAGATAATACATAATAGGGATAGCAAGTAGGAGTTTAAAACATTTACTGATTTGATTCTCAGGAGCACTTGAAGTACACGCATAGCTTCCTCACATCTTTTCAAAACACATCTTTTAATTTTTCATATTGGCTGAAAATCTCCTTAAAACTATTTCATATAACATAATTTTATGTCAACTTTAGCTGGACCTGGTTACTCCGAATATTCATTATGATTATCACTCTGATATATATTAATTTTATTAGCATATATTATATTTATATGAGGTTAATTTTGTAAATATGAATGCAGGTAAGGAAAATGTAAAGACAAGGACATCACCCTATCTTTTAGTCTTTATTTGAGCTACCGTGTCGACATAAGTTAGAAATATACCAGTAGTACTTCTGTGCGTGTGTGTGTGTGTTAAATCTGCTGAGAATGTATTAATGAAGAGCTCTCCATATCCTGGCAGATCTATGAAAACGTAAATTGTGTAATTATGAGAACATGTATACCACTTCAAAAGATGTGCACTCTGTTCTCTGTGTACAAGTAGGAGCTGGAACAGGGGAACGGTATGGCAGGTGTTAAGTCTTGACCAGCAAGCCTCATTATTTTGAGCATCGTCAGTTGTCTTTTAAATAGTGGTTTAAAAAGGATAAAGAATCAATGTTTTTATTGTCCATGCTTCATATCCCTGATTTCTTTACTCTTTTGCATACGCATGTGTTTATATCTGGTGTCAGTTTCAACGTTTTCTTTACACAAGTTCTAATAATAGCATATTTGCTCAGATTTGGATTTTCTGAAACTGATGTCTACACTGTGGTATGGCTAAAGAGAGATATTTAACACATATATTACCTCACCTGCATAATTTTACTTTGTGAAATAAGAGTACTTAAAATATATTCTTTAACTGGTTTTTCACATGTGTGATAGATGAAAGCAATGGTATGTTTTCTCGCCAGGTTTGGAAGATATTTTCACAGGCTAGAATTTTAGGTTGATTATTTTTTCCCCTTTGGCACTATTAAAGATGTTACATGTTTGTCTTTCAGGCAATTTGTTTAATAATTTATGTCTCAGGTGTCCTATTTGGTCTTATAGAGGCATTTCAGAATTTTTCTCCTTTTTAGATATTTAGAATTTGACTGGAAGGACACTTCTCCAGTCTGGCACTCTTTCTTATTATATAGCCTTCGGCTATGCACATGGATTCACATAGAGATATTTTATGTGTAATTTGTCAGGAGATTTTTGGTGGAAATGAGCAGCAGGGCCAAAACTTAGTTGAAAAATTACTGGCAGCTGATTCTTGCTAGGTGAGGAAAAGCTGATCTTAAGGGGAGAGATTCCGGATGGACTAACCAGACTACAGTGGATGAATTTGCACTGTGGGGAACATCTGGGGACCGTGGCTTGACTGGATGGGACTTTCACAGACGAGAGAATGTATGAATTCCAGTGGCAGTGGGCTGTGGGAGGGTGCCAATGGAGGAAGGGGATGTAGAGATGATTGGGGTGTTCTGTATGAAGTACACAAAAATTCAATAAAAAATTGACTGATGTTTGTTTGTACTTTGGGTTTACTGACTTCTTAGACAGTTGCAGTTTTGATCAAGGCTGAAAATTTTTAGGCACTAATTCTCATTTTATTGTCTCAAATTTCCAGTTACTTCAATTTAGAAATCTGATTCCATTGATCATTTAGGAAATAACTTTTTCTGCCTACTTTCTCATTGTTGCTGTTTGTGTAGCATCTATTTCTGTCATCAAGTTCATCACTTATCTTCTGCTGTAGACAATATATTTTTAATCTCTCCCAGTTATAATTTCATTACAGTGTTAGAAATTACCTATGTAATTAATTTATATTTTTCTTCATTATTTCTAAATTATTTGAGTATATTTGTGGTATATGTTCTGAACTTCTGTCTTGAAAATTCATATCTGTGATACAATGTTTGCTTTTTTTTTAATTTATTTTTATTGATGCTTTGTGTATTTCATACATCATTTTCCAATTCAGTTCAGGCATATATCCCGTTCCCTTCCCCCCCCCCCTACCCATCGCAGATCGTGCATTCTGCCGTAAGTTTTCTGCATCTTTCTCTGCTTTTTTGTTTTGTTTTGTTTTCATTTTTTTTAACAATAGGTGATAATTTGTGAGTACAAGCATCCTTCATGTAAAACCAATTTTCAAGCAGTTGTGCTTTTAAAATATTTTGATCCTAATTAGGGAACATCTTCCTGCTTTCAGATGTCTAGTGGTTTTTTACTGGTTGCTAGGCATTGGAATTTTGTGACAGTAAATACCAGTGTTTTTCTAGTCTTCATATAATTATAAGGAAGTGATTCTTGGCCAGGAATCATCTGTGTATCAATTTAAAGAGTTGTATTTAAGTTTTGTAATCATGGGGCTAGAGAAGTTTTAATTACTAAGCAAATCTTTCTTAAATGCCCATTGTATTCCATAAGGATTTTCTAATCCGGTTGTTAAACATTTCATGTCCCTCAACCCAGTGTAGGCTTTTTAAAGTAGCACAGAGACATGGGTGGGATCTCTACCACTTCTCATGGAGATTTTATTTAATGGAGTTGTTTCATACTTTGTCAGATTCAAAGATATACTTAAGAATGTTTTATTTTCTATGTGTATTGGTGCATGCCTTTAATTTCAACACTCAAGAGGTAGAGGCAATTTGATCTCTGGGAAATGGAGGCCAGCCTGGTCTACATAGTGAGTTCCAGATAGGCAGGGGTTATAGAGAACCTCTCAAAAAAAATGTTTTATTTAGTTTTCCTTTTTAGTACTTTGTCCTAAAAATCCAAGCCCTGTGGATTCTCTGAACACAGGTCACTATTTCCTTGATAAAATGATACATTTTAGTTTTAAGAATACCTTTCTAGGAAAGTTGTTTTCCTTTCTTCAATGTAGCCTTAATAGAAATTGTAGGGATCATTTCTGTTAGGGACTACTGTTCTATGGCTCAGTTTCAGTGCTTGAAAGCTGTTATATTTTGTGGTTTTCTGGTTTTTCAAGTTGATTGAGGTGAAGGACTGTTATATCAGCTAATTTATCCCAATGATCACCAGTTTTCGTGAATATGATATATGAAATATATGATATAGAACATAAATTAAGAATATAGTATATTATAGTATATTATAGTATATGCAATATTATCTATCATATGATAAATTATATCTGAATTATGATATATGGTTTACATATTTGAGCATTATGGCATTTTACTTTCCTGAATTCTATTATTATCATTGTTTACAACACTGTTTATAGGTTTTTTTTCAACTGCTTTTCCTAAATTTCTCAGTGGAGAATGATATTCATTATAATGTAAATAGTTTTAGCATTTCTTGCCAAGTATTGTTACTCTAATTTCACTTCTAACCTAATGTCATTGGTTTATGATTCAGTACAAAAATTATGATCTTTGCCTTTTATTTGAAAATAGAAATTAAAAGTTACAAAAATATACCTGTATTATAGGCTTAACTTATTATGAGGGTGCACATATGATTATAGTCTTTATTACCTCTCATTAAAATTGTTTCAAAGTTGAGCTTAACATATACATTTTCATTTGCAATCAGATTTGTTAACGAAACAGGACTCAAGAAAACTATTTTATCTTTAGTATTTTTATTTTATATTTTTTTGAGGCAAGGTCCCTCTGTAACCCCAGCTGTCCTGGAACTCATTATGTAGACCAGACTGGCCTTGAACTCACAGAGACCTCCCTGCCTCTGCCTCCTGAGTGCTGGGATTAAAGGTGTGCACCACCTTTAGTATTTTTTAAAATTCAGTGACCACAATAGTTGGTATTTGCATTACTGGCTGAAAAATATTTTAATAAAAACTGACCTGTTTAACTGATTGTTTTGATTTGTCACTCTCTGTGTCTTTGATTTTTAATTTTTTAATTTATTATTATGTTTATGAATGTTTTGCCTGCATGTATGTAAGTGAGCCATGTCATACAATGCCCTTAGAGGTCAGAAGAGGATGTCAGACTGTTTCTATCTTTACCTGTGGTCAAGTATTCAAATATAGTATAATATTTTACTACCTGTAATATTCTTGTTGAAAGCATGAAGATAGTTGATAGGGAATTACCTATTAAAATGCTAATCAAGTCTACCTTTCTACAGTTATATCAATAGAATTCTCATTGGAAATAATTTGGTTATTTTTTGGTCCTGGAGTTATAAATGGTTGTCAGCCACCATGTGGGCACTGGGAACTCAACCCAGGTCCTCTGCAAGAGGAGCCAGTAATCTTAACTGCAGAGCCATTTCTCCAGCCAATCCCATGTTGTGTTTGAGTAGTAGGATATGTAAAAATGGATAAATATATTCATTGGAAAATAATTTAAGTAAGAGTTCTTTAGTTTCCACATTTGATTGTTAGCAAACACAAATATAAATTTAGGAAGATGCCCATGGTTGACTCTTGTTTCTATTTTATGATAGAGCTCAGATAAGTACTTTCCTTTTCTGTATATATTCACAGTCTTTTACCATTATAGAGACCCAGCAAATATGAGAAATGCCATAGAAATGAGAGCAAAATTATCATCTTGCAGTACCACTGCTCACCAAAACAATCTGGGGTTAATAGACCCATCACTGATCCTAGGTTTCAGACAGGAAATGTGAAAACTGATATTGTCAGTCTTGTCATGCAAGGCAAGTAAGCTATGAAAAACTAATAGAGTCAATTTAAAATTACTCGAGTCAGTTTTGTGAATTTTGCCTTAACCAAAATGAGTTCATTTGAGCATCAATAATGGTAGTAATTATTTTAGACTGAACAGATCAAACATTCATATCCATGAGTATATTACAATAAGAAAAGAGAATAGTACATTCGGGAAGGATTATATAATTAGTCTACTGTTATGAAAATTGGTTAATGATCAGGGACATTGTTCTGAATTCTCTATAAACTCATTCTACCATGGGGGAAACAATAGCAGATGAAAAGAAATGTTTTAAAAAAAGTATAGTTACATACAAATATAAATGAAAAGATAGTATCACAACTTGCTGGCTTTTTAAAAAATTCATAGTAACCACTTTGCAGAAGGCATTAAGCTGCAGTTGTTGCTAAGGTCACTGGTTGAAAAGAAGGCATCATGTTTTCCTGTTGACTTGCCATACATTCCAGTAGATTACTAAGAAGAGAAAAATCTTAATTCAGATCCATTCTCTGGACTGATTCACTGATTGTCAGGAGTAATACAGAACAGAAGAGAATGCTGAATGGCATGATGAATTAGCAATATGCAGTGTGGAGAATGTGAAACAAATTATAGTGCAGTCCTTCAACATGAATTGGCAGGAGCGAAGGTAACAGAAATAAAGAGGAGGAAACTACAGCCATCTCTGCAGATTTGGTGGAGGATAAATCAGAAAGACAAATACGTCTTCACAAATGAAGGACTAAATTGTCAAATGAATTTTACCTGAAATTCTGAATGTTTGCATTTTTCTAGGAAATTTATTTTTTTGCTGGGGATCAATTATTCAAACATAACATAATATTTTACTAACTGTAAAAATCATGTAATAAAGCATCATGTAATAATTACTACATGTAACAAAGCATGAAGGAAGTTGAAAGGAAATTACTACTAAAATTCTAATCAAGTCTACCTTTCTACAGTTATATCAATAGAATTCTCTCTATACACACACACACACACACACACACATCATATATAATAGGTATATATATATATATATACTATTATATATATATATATATGAAGAGAAGACCACTGTAACATCCATGTTACCCTGCAACCATGTCACAATGGGAGCACCTTTGGTGAAGCAATGCCATTATTGCATTGGAGAATCTTCAGGGCTGACTACATTCTTTTGCACAGCTAGTTCAAATGTTTGCAACATTCTTCTTCAGCTACAGAATTGGAAGAGGAAGTGACCACCAGGTTTTCTTAGATTTATTTCTGCTCATTCACTAATCCCAACCAAAACAAATTGAACTTACATGATGTGTCCCCTGCATATTTATTCAACTCATTTTTCATCCCTTCCCTTCTATCTTCTGAGCTCCAACTATGCATTATTCTTTCTATTCTTACTCGAGGCCACACTCTTTTTTAAGGCATGGCTTTGATGCTGTTGTGAAAGGTTTTTCAAAGACTTTGAAATGACGGAAATGATTACTGTGTGTTCTGTCTAGTTCATTCTTTGGAGTCACTTCCCCCTTTCAATGTTTTTGAAATATTGGACAATTCTATAAAATTGTTCAACACTGACAAGCTTATGTACATAAATGCAGATTAATCTAATGAGGAATTTATTTTATTACTGTCTTAGTGTTATTGATAAATTTTGTGTCACGTATAGTATCATTGCAACTGTCATAATGAGCAACAAATATGTCTCCTTAGATTCTTTTGAATCTCATGCAATATCTTACTGATTATCTCATCAATAATCTGTAAGAAATTACAGATATATACTTTATGTGCTTAGAAGAGTTATTTTCCCTCTTATAATATCCTTAATAAAAATAATTGATATCCTCTTTTTAGATTGCCCATCATGTTGTTCACTAAGAGACTGTGATTAATCTTTAACTCTCAGTGAAGACATTGACATCTCTTTTTCCAAAGCAATTTATTTTGCCTATCAAGACAAAACTGAACACCTTATTACTTTCGTTTCTTTCCCTGTGCTGTGATAAAATACTTTGATAAAATCAACTATTTTTCTAGGACAGGGTCTCCCTAGTCCAAGACCTCCTGTAACATACTATGTACACCAGGCTGTACTCTATCTCTCAGGGATCCTACCTATCTCTGCTTCCCAAGTCCAGGTATTAAAGGTGTGTTACACCATGCCTGCTGCAATAAAATGACTTAAGGGGGAAAGGACTTATTTGGGTCATGATTCCAGGCAACAGTCTGGAGTGAAAAGGACAGGACTTGAAGCCACTGGTCATATCTACAGTCAAGTGCAGAGAGGAAGTCAATGCACGTGTGCTTCCATTCAGCTCAGTTTCTTTATTTGCAATTGTCCTAGTTTATACCCTCTTTCTTCGATAAAACACTGACCAAAACCAACTTGGGGAGGAAAGGTTTGGCTTATAGTTTCTGATCACAGTCCATCAATGTTGGAAGTCAGGGCAGGAACTTAAGCAGGACCGGAGGGAGAACCTGAAGCAGAGACCATGGCACTTACTGGCTTGCTTCCCCTGTCTTGGTCAGTTCTTATACAGCTCAGGCCCACGTCCCTAGGGATGCCACCAACTCTACTGGGCTGGCGCCTTCCACATGATTAAGAAAATTCCTCACAGACATTGGCACAGGCCAATCTGATCTGGGAAGTTCTTCAATTGGGTTTCCCTCATCCCAAGTGACTCTAGGTTGTGTCAATTTGACAGAAACTAAGCAAGGAATAGGGTCATCCATTTTTAGTCTGGTTCTTCCCCACATCAACTAATGTAATAAAGTCAATCCCCCACAGACGTGCCCACAAACCAACCTGATGTAGGCAATCCATGGCTGAGAGTCTCTTCCAAGGTTATTCTAGGTTATTTCATGTTGATACGGAAAGCTAATGATCACAGGAACATCATTATGCTGCAAAGGCCAGAGTCCTCCATTTAGTGGGAGTCTTGAAGCAAATAACATAAAAAGTATAATCCTATGACAAATTTGGCAAATATGAACAATTACATATTTGATACAATGCAGCCTAATAGTGTGATGATAAACATAAAGTAGTATAGGAGGTTAACACTTAAACCTGTTACTCAAATCAATCAAGATTATGTTGCCAGCCACTTCCTGGTTCTACTGCAGTGACAAGTCCTCTATTTTCTCATTCCATAATAATCAATTTATTTTTTTATAAAATACCTACCCTTTCATGCATTAACATTGTCCATTTCAATTTGATGTGACTTTTACATCCCTTCTAAATAGGCCATCAACTCCCTTATTTTTCTTACAATGTAGCTGCATCTCACAGGGAAGCCCAGAATGTCTTTTTGCTTCTTATTGGTACTTACAGACAATATCAGACATAACAAATCCTTCAGGGATTAAAAGCATCATTAGCTCTAGTCAAAGTAATTGACAGTAAACAGATTATAATTCATCATAAGTTATTCCCTTTCAAATCCAATGATTTGCCAAAATGGGATTTAAATTATATATAATACCTGAAACAATTTTATTTCCTTTGTATATTGCAACATATTTTAATTTATATGGACTAAATTTTAAACTCCATATATGATATGCAAAGATAATGAAAGAAAGACTTACCTTTATATAGTTCATATAATTAAGACTGGATGAAATTAAGCTCACATTTGAAAGAGTCCAGAATGAGAAAAGTTAATAACTTCCTCACTGTCTACACAGACCTGGCAGAATTAAACTTAGAATATAATTTTCATACTTCCCCGACTCCTTCAATACATCTGTTAGTGGCTTCAACTTTGAGAAAATACATTCATGTCCCAGGTCCTGGATCCCTCTCTTTGCTTGTGATGTTGCTGGAATTCTCTGAAGTTACTTTTATCTAACACAGGATATTTTATCTGCTTGTGGATAACAGCAGCAGCCTCCAATCCTCTGACAATTCTCACATCCTCGTTCCCGACTAACCCACATTTAATGGTACCCCTCCCTTGCACAGTCAGGCAGAGGGCATCTTTATAGACAGTTGAATGACAATTTTGCTAGGACATGATAATATATCGTTCATTTTTCAATTTAATAAGAAACTTATTTTGTCTTCCAAACAATTCTCTGAAAATTTCTATGACATATATTTTAGACTTTATTTCCATAATGAAGCAGGCCCTGTCTTGCCTGATTATTCTAAAGAATAGGTCATTTGTGGTTTATATTTCTGCACAAAACATAAAGAGCAGATGTGTAGAGTTTTAATGAACAATTGTGGATTTTACTGTTGGTCAAATATATTAACCCAAGCCTTAGGACTGTGGAAATATGTTGAGATCTGTGAGTGGTGTCCAGTGAGGGTAGCTTCCACTACAACTTATGAGACAGTATGCTGACCAAACTGACTACAACTAGTTTTATTGCTAAATGATGATAAAAGTCTGTTTGTGACTGTGTGCATGCTACCAAACATTACAAAGCTCATGCCATTTTGAAACCAGTGCATGTTTTACAATTTATAATACACTGCATTCTTATTTTCTGGTATATAAGTCAAAGAATTAAATCCCATAAATCCATTTTTTGGTAGAATAAAAATTTTTGCCTCAAAAAAAAAAAAGAAACTTATTTTGTTTCCCTTTTTGTCAATATGATTCAGCTGTTATAGCAAAGCACCAGAAACTAGCTGTCTTACTTATGACAAGCAATATTATTCATATTCCTAGAGGCTTTGAAAGCCAAGATCAAGACTCCATCTGATTCAGGATCTGGTGAGGGCCTACTTTTCAAATATCTGACTTTCAATGTTTCCATGTGGTAAGGTCATGGGACAGCAACATGGGACCTGTTTTATTTGTCCACCCTGATGAACTGTTTATCTATCAGAGGTCCCAATAGATTAGACCAGCATGTTAAGCATTACATCTTGACATAAGACTTTGTGGGAACATTAAGTTAATATCAGAATTTATTTTTTTGAGAAATATATTTTTAAAATTCCACAAGGCAGAGAGTTTTCATATACTTTTTATCCCAACTCCATCTTTATTATCATCTTATGTAATCATAGCACATTTTTCAAAAGCAAAAAAGCCAACATACCAATACAAGAACTAAACTAAATTCTATTGGAATAATTTTTCAAATAATGTCATGGTTTTTGTTCAGGTCTAACACTTTAAGTCATGTTTGTAGTCATGTCTTTCTTGTTAGTTTCCTATATCATTGACAATATCTTAGATTCCCTATTTTGAATAAACATGATAATATTAAGGAATAGTGGTCAGGTGTCCTATAGTGTATCAATTCAGATTTGAAGTAGTCATCATGAAATTATATAGAGTCATTGACTTGGGAATCCACAGATGTGAAGTGCACTGGCCCATACTGACAATGTGACTTATCCTTGGTGGTATGAGTTTGAATCAACATGCTAAGGCAGTTTGAAAGTTTATTCCATTGAAAACTTAATTTTCCAAACAATTCTTGTTCCATTACTGGGAAATAAGTCACAAAGTTCAGCTCAGACATAAGGAGGTAATGGTAGTCAGTATCTACACCTTTGAAGGAGAGAGAATCTGCATGAGAAGATTTAATTATTTCTTTTTATCTATTTACTTTATGCCTGTGCTTTGACTTAGAGTTCAGGAACACATCATTTATATTGTATTCACTGTTCTGGCTTTGGTTATTGGTAGATCTTTCAAATTGGCATCTTTTTGAGATATGAAATTCACTTAATTTCTCAATTACTATGTTATATAGAGAGAAGAAAACGTTATATATCAAGAAGTCCTGCATAGAATATTTTCATCACTCTAATGGGTTTTAAGCGATACAAATATCTATAGAAAAATAGACACAATTTGCATTTACTATTAATATTTTTACAGAGGAATTCCACCTGATTTTTATGGTGAAGATGAAAAATAATTCCCTCTTGGTATGGCTATAAAGAGTCCATAACAAACCTTATGGAACCTGCCAGATCCTTCTCTATCAAATGCCTACTTTCTAGGAAAAAAAATTTCCAGAGAGAACTTCAGTGTTTATTTTTATCTAATATGTAGAAAAACATTAGCATCAGGGATTGTGCTGCACAGAAACTGATCGAAAATGTGACAGCTAAGGAAGGGAGTAACTGCTTGAAGGAAAACGGGTAAAATTGCAGAGAAGCTTGTGAGTCACAGCACCAGGACACAGACCTGAAAACACTGAGATTGAATCAGAAGATAATAGGCTGTTCTTCCTTTCTACACCTTATCACCACACCAACAGAGTATGATAATGAAAGTGGCTTACTGCTGAAAGAGCTGCAAAATCCAGCTTGAACAGAGTATGCAGGGAAGTCCACACACAACAGCAAGCAGCACACTGAAGGGACTGGCAAGTAGAATCTGAGACACCATCACATTTTCCGAGATGTTGGGTAGGACTGTCTTCTCTAAAGAAGGAAAAGAAGGTCGTCATGAGAAGGGATCATGTGGTAAAAAAGAAGGAAAAGAAGTTCTTCATGAGAAGGAAACATGTAGCATTATTTGGGCATTATCTGCTCTAAACAAGGAAAGGCAGAGTGTTGACAATCAGAATAATCACTTAGAGAACACTCGTGATTTCACAGTGTGAGAATTTGTAGAAAAATGAGAGAAAACCTATGAATCCTGATTGTAGCACAGTTTTACATTGAAAATATTTATTTATAAGTGTCACTATTTCTTCTGTGTCCAGTGTACATATTATGATCATGAGTAGGTAAATCTGAAGAATCCATCAAGACTAAGAACATACCCTATGCTTGATGTGGTGGTACACAAATTTATTCGTCAGAACTTAGAAGGTAGAGACAGGTGGATCTCTATGGGATCAAAGCCAGCCTGAACTCTATATGGAGTTCTGAGCCAGCTGGGCCTATCCAGAAACCCTGTCTTATCATATACACATATGTAGAGAGAGAAAGAGAGAGAGAGAGAGAGAGAGAGAGAGAGAGAGAGAGAGAGAGAGAGAGAGAATATTGTGTTTATAGGGCTCGTTATTACTATTAGAAATTTTTGGATTTTTTTTTTATTTTAGAAACATTTTACACAGAATACATCAGCGTTTTATAATGAAAACCCCTCCCAGCTCCACATGTGAGTACTCACACTGCTCCATTTTTAAAGGTAAAGTTAGCTGTTTATATTTCCTTCGTTGTCTTGATTGCCCACACTGATGTTTATCATAATTACCCATGATTCTGAGTTTCCTTCTGGGACGAGCGCCTGATTATTCTCAACAGTTTGTGGAAAGAAATGACAGAGAATACCCAGTGAAAACTTTGGTTAATAGCTTTAACTTTGCTCTTTGGATCTAGCAACTTTTAGACTCATATGTATAAATAATTTGCTGGTTTTCTGTATTTTGAGGCATATTTGCCTGTATATCTGTCTCTGTGAGTGTGTCTATGTTTGCATATGCTTGTGTGCCAGTGTTCATGTTTGTACATGTGAATGTGGGCACATACTTGCTTGTGGAGGTCACAATGACTTTAGGTTTCAGTCCTAGTTTTTCGCCTTGTTTGAGGCAGGGTCCTTTGTTCACGTCTCCACCTCCCATCTAACTGTACACATGTTGAGATTACAGATGTGCAGTGCCACATCCAGCTTTAGGAAGGCTCTAGGGATCCAAAGATGTAAACTAGTGCCCATACTCGCATCCCAAACACTTTATCCACTAACCCATTTCTCTCACCCTCTACACATTTTGGGGTGAGGCGGGATAGGGACTTTCACTGAACCTGAAACTCCCTGTTTCAGCTAAACTGCCTGGCCAGCAAAGCCTTAGGTCCACCCTTCTCCAGTACACTCAGGTTTAGTTTATAGATGGATGCTTCCCTGGCCTGGCTTTTATGTTGTTTCTGGGGATCTGAACTCAGACCTTCATGACTGTTCAACAGGCACTTTACCCACTGAATGCTTTTCTTCTCCTGTGTTGGGTTTTCTGAAATATAGATGAGGGGCTGGAAAGATGGTTCAGTGGTTCAGAGCACTGGATACTTGCAGAAGACATGGGTTGTGTTCCCAGCACCCATGTGGCAGCTAACAACTGTCCATAACTCCAATTTCAGGGAATCCGACACCTTCTTCTGACCTTTGCAGACATTGCCTAACACTTCTGCATTCACACACATGCAGACAATATACTCATACGCATAAAATAAAAATAATAAATAAAAATATTTTAAAAATACAGATGAAAAAAGCTGCAGGTTGTGTCTTATGCCTTTAATCCCAGCACTCAGGAGGCAGAGACAGGAAGATCTCTTTGAGTTCAAGGCCATTCTGGTCTACATAGTGAGTTCCAGTCCTGAGGATAAAGGGACACCCTGGCTCAATATATATATATATATATATATATATTTATATATATATATATATGATAATCTAAGAGAACAATAAATTGTGAGGAATAGCTATAGCAAACAAGGGAAGAATTGGAAGGGGACTCTCAGGAATAGACATAACTGAGATACACTATACAAAAATGAAGTTCTCATAAGCTAAAATTTTAATTTAAAAATCTGCATAGGTAGTAGAGAATAATTAAGGCAGATTCACAATCTCAGTAGAGAGTCTAGGAATTGAGAAGAGAAAAACAATAAATGGAAAGAGTATGCTAACTACTCAATCTTTGGCCTTTTTATCTTTGGGAAATGAGAGGGGGTCAGCTGTCTGTGAGCCAGCCGTGAGTTCATCTTTTCAGTTATCTACTTTTCATTATGTACTCCACAGTCATAATTCACATGCACCATTTGAAGATAAAAAGTCAAAGAGGATCACAGGTGTTGAATGTGGTAATTTGGAAAAATACTGTAAGATAAAGGTTTAGATACAGTATCAGGAAGAACTGACTTAGTCGAAGGAGAAAAACAAGGTTTGATCGTGGAGTTATTTGATTTAGTGTCTTCATCTATGATATAATATCCATGCAGGAAACATGTGCACAGAATTTGGAAAACTTATTTAGAAAAATAGATAGAAGGTGAAAAAAGGAGAAGGGAACAGAATCCGTGTTGAAGGGCCTGGAGAATGTAGACTTGGGACTAAGGCAGAGATGGAGCAATGGGGAAAAGAGGAACCAAAGCAGTACATATAGGAAGTCAGAGAGGGGACAGATGCAGCCAAAGGGAGATGCAATCTTCCTTCATGCACTATACAATCATTGTATGTTCAGTTTTTTAATAGTTAAAGCATAATTTTATTTAAATTAATTGTTCTATTTATTTTTAAAATATACTATTATTTAATTTTTGTGTGTTTCATCCATGGCATCTTAGTCATCATTACATGCTTTCCCCATCAACACCCTCCCGTAGGCCGTCACACTGGATTTCAGATGGCAAAGAACCCAGGGCTCAGGGCCCATTGTGGAAGTGGGAGATGAAAGAGTGTAAGAGCCAGGGGAGGAAGTGTATGAGCTTATGGAAAGAGAGTCTTACAGGCTCCTGGGACCCTGCTCATACAGCAGTGATGTCAATGTTCACAAGACCCATGCAAACTTGAGCAAAGAAAAATGCAACATCTCACTGTGTAATTGGGCAGCAGGACCCAATCTTAGCTGTAGAACTATTGGACAGCTGATTGCTACCACTTGAGGAAGAGCTGGTCTTATTCCAGGGGGTGACTCTAGATAGGCTGACTAGACCCCAGTGGATGAAGTTGCATTGAGGAACATCAGGGAATACTGACTTCACTCCATAGGCCTTAACAATAGTGACAAAATGTGTGTTCAGTTTCAGGTGCCTGAGTGAGAGTTTGATGCTAATGAAATTGAATCTATGGAAGAGGAAAAAAATTAAATTGCAGTACATATTATATCTTCAGTTTCATCATGAGGAAAAGATCATAAAACATCCTGAGGGAAATTCTATAGACTACCTGGAAAATATGTCCTGCTCAGACAGCCCAGGTCATCAAAGCTAAGAAAGTCACAGACACTGTCATGGCTAGAAGAAAGACGTGCCTACATTTCCAATGGAGGTAGCTGGAGAGATGGCTCAGTGGTTAAGAGCAACGACTGGTCTTCCAGAAGACCTGGGATCAATCCCAACACCCATGTGTTGGTTCACATCCATCCGTAACGCCAGTTCCAGGGGATCCAACATTGCCTTCTGTCCTCCACAAGCATTTCATGACATGGGAGAAACTATCTACATGCAAGGAGTATACTCCTACACATAAAATAAAAGTAATAAATAAAATATTAAAAATAAAATTTCCCATAGAGTGTTTGATAAGATCCTAGACCAGAAAAAAGAGAATGGAAAAACTATTGTGATATCAACAGAACATGGACTTTAGTTAATATCATTTTACTAAATTTAGTTCATTAACTTTACTCAATAGAGCATACTAATATAAAACACCATCTCTGAAATGGGATGGGGAATATAGAAATATAAGATATATCCAAACTGCTCAATTTATCTAAAAAACCATTCCAAACCATGAACTCTATCAATTTAAAATGAATTTTCCAAAGATGTTGGTTATACAAATATACATTTTAAAAATTACTAAAAAATCTTTCTTTATATCAGGCTAGTAGTAAAGACAGGAGCTCTTTAAATATTGAATGTGATTGAATTTTATTTTTAGGCCAGAAATAAAAATAAAATTAATATATAACAAATAAACAGTATTTTGTATTTTAAAGAATTTTGTAACTTGGATGTAAGTGTTCATCGAAAGTTCATAATAGGGGCTGGAGAGATAGCCTAGCGGTTAAGATCACCCACTGTTCTTGCAGAGGACCTGGGTTCGATCCCCAGCACCCACATGGCAGCTGAGAACCTTCTATAATTCCAATTTCAGAAGAACTCCAGTTCCAGGGGAATCCAAGTCTCTCTTCTGACCTCCACGGCATTGCACGATACGGGTGCACAAACCCACATGCAGACAGTACACTCATACACATACAAAAAATAAATAAAATTAATTAAAAAAAATAAAATAAAAAAGAAAGTTCATAATAATGATTTCAATACTAAATTTTGACATTTTCTTTCCAGCTCATTTTAACAAATGAGAAGAAATAGGATTTCAAGTTACATTACTTTTCAGCTCACTGGAGTTAGATTTAGAATTGGAGTGAAGATAATTCAGCTACCATTTCGAGGTACACATAAAATATTTCTAAATTTGCTGTGGTCCTCTAAGAGACCCTCAAAATTTAGATACTGAAATTCAATCCCCATTGTAGCGGAATTAGGAAGGTCGAGCCTTTTAGAGAGTAATAATAATGATGAGAGCTCCACCTTCGTACTGCATTACTACCTATTCAAAAACCGAAGGAAGCTACCTTAGGCCTGCCATTGTTTCTGGTATGTGAGAACTCCTAAATGGCAAATTTTGAGGGGAGTGGACCTTAATCAGATATCAAGTATGCAGGTGCTTTAATAGTATTAGAGGCTATGCAAAATGATAGACTACACACTCAGTGAGGGTAGAGTCTTCATCAGACACAGAGTCCGCTGGTGCCTTACCACTCAAAGGGACTGTGCAAACTAAATTTCAATTGCTTATTGTACTAGTTTATTGCAGCATCAAGAATGGATGTAAACCAGGGTCTGAGAGATGCCTTGGTGGTTAAGAGCACTGGCTGCTTTTGCAGAAGACCCAGGTTAAGTTCCCAGCCTCCACATGGAGGCTAATAATGATCCATAACTCCCATTTCTTTTTAAAAAAAATTTTTTTTATTAATTTTATTTATTTATTGTATGTGTATGAATGTACTGTCTGCATGCAAGTCTGTGCACCCGTGTCGTGCAACGCTGCGGAGGTCAGAAGAGGGTCTCGGATCATTTCTACAGAAGCTGAAGTCATCTTCTGATTTCTGTGAGCATTGCATGGGTGGGTAAACTTACATACATGCAGACAAAACACTCATACACATAAAATAAACTATTTTTAAAGAATGGATGAAAACAGAGATCCTTAATTCCTGTGGCCTTATATTCTGCTCATGGGGTGAACTTGGGCGATCAAGTAACTGAGCTGCCCTGACACTGAGAATGAAGTTCTCTTGAAAAAGGATACAGATTTTGTACCTCTTGTTTTAAATTCATGAAGTAGATTTATGGTTTTCATCACTCCTTTTCTATGTATGTGTACAGAAGTCAGTCTTTGATCCTAATTGAGTCAGCATACTGCCAAAATTGCGTTCCTGACAAAGTGTTTTTTAGCATAGAATTAATTTGTGGAGGCCCCATGGTAAATCCAAGTGAGCTCATCAATCTCATTTTGCAAAAAGCAAGGTTCTTTTATGCTCTACCTCCTGGATTAATAATGAGTCTGTGAGAGGAGAAAAAGTTAAATGGAAATAAACCCTTAACCATTTCTACATTTGAGTATGGGGTCTTTTTAATAATAAACTATGGTTGCATAGAGGTTCTATTGCATCTCCTAGTTCAAAGTCAAGTTTCTTTATAATTTTATCCTTTTGTTACAGTATTTCTTCCCTCTTAAAGTCTAACCCTCCTGGAATTATTCATACTTTTCTATGAATTATGAACTCTCTGTAGTTATTCTGCCCTGCATGGAATCAGTATTGTGACAAGCACCCCAAAGGATAAGTGCTCCTGAAATGACCTTCATTCATACCACTTCTCAAAGTGCTTGTCTCAGCACCATCAGCCTGACAGATGCAGATACCTGGCTCATCCCCACTGTCTACAGTGTGCTCTGAGAAGTTAAGCATTCCTATTTTTGTAACATAGTTCCCCAACAAAATTCCTATGTTAAGCAGGTATGCAAAAAGAAGCAAGGCTAAATTGTCATCTCCCTTGAATTCATTGTGTTCAGAAAAATGTATGTTTATCTTGTTTCCTGGGTGCATGCTCCTTAGCATATAATGCTAGTTTCCTTTATCTGCTTTAACAAATAACCTCAACTTAAAACTACAATTTTTTCTCTGATATTTCTGGAAGTTAGATTTTGAAGTTATGTCTTACCAGGCCAAATCAAAGAGTCAACAGGGCTGTTAATTTTCTGGAAATTATAGAGGGGCTAGACTAGCTAGTTACAAAGAAAAAAAGAAAGAAAGAAAGAAAGAAAGAGAAAGAAAGAAAGAAAGAGAAAAAATTTAAAATAAATATTTTCATTGAACATTTATCCATTTTGTATATTTCTTTTTTAATATGATAATTTTATTGATGTTTTGTTTATTTCATACATAATTTTTCAGTTCAATTTAGACATCTTCCCCTTTCCCTTCCCTCCATCCTACCTTAGTGCCATATATGTCCTGTATCTTTCTCTCAGGCTTTTTAAAGTTTTTTTTCTGTAGAGTTTATTGCTTTGGGCAGAATTTAACTATATCAATCTATTCTTTGACCCAGTCCTTATGTTGTTGTTCCCTCCTATTCGTATTGCTACAAAATATGCCTATAGAATTGTCATATATCTACCAGAATTATGGCCTCTGGGAATAAACTGTATGTTAACTGCAAATATGTTTAGGAATTTACACATTTTCCCTTAATTTTTTTTGTTCTTTTTGAGACAGGGTCTCCCTGTAGCCCCAGCTGTCCTGGAACTCACTCTGTAGACCAGGCTGGCCTTGAGCTCTGCCTGCCTCTGCCTCCCGAGTGCTAGGATTAAAGGCGTGGGCCACCACGCTCGGAAAATTTTATATTATTATAAATTATGATTACATACCTTCCACCCATATACATTAATTAGCATGCATTAAAATAAGAGGTAAGATAATTCTAAGACCCACTAAGAGATTCACATTACAACAGCACAGTTGCTTTCAAATAGAAACAAATATAACAATAACATTGCTCAGCTTGCCTTTCAACTGGGAATTTCATGCTAGCATATACAAATGAGGGAAACAATTCCCTGTTTGTTTTGGGGACTGTGTTACTTCACTTAGCATAATGACTTTGAGTTCCGTCCATTTACCTGCAAAGTTCATGACATCATCTTTCTTTACCACTGAATCACATTCCATTGTGTAGTGGTTATCCATTCATTGGTTGAGGGGCTTTTGGGTTGGTTCCAGCTTTTCACTATTGAGAAGAGAGCTGCAATAAACATAGATGTCCATGTATCTTTGGAATAGGATGAGTCTTGTGGGTATTTAACCCAGGAATGGTTTGACTGGGTCAGGTTGTAGGCTCATTTTGAGTCTTTTAAGGGTATTACATACTGCTTTCCACAGTGGTTGTATGAGTTTACATTCCCACCAGCAGTGGATGTGTGTTCCACTTTCCCCACAACCTCTCCAACATTTGGTGTCTTTTGTTTTCTTGATCTTAGCCACTCTTATTAGAGTGAGATGATATCTTAGAGTGATTTTAATTTTCTTTTCCTTAATTATTAATGATGTTGAACACTTTTTAAGATGTTTCTCAGTCATCTTTATTTCCTCACTTGTGAAGTCTCCGTTTAACTATTTACTCCATCTTTTGATTGAGTCATTTATATTCTTAATTCTTCATTTTTTGAGTAGTTTATATATTCTGGAAGTTAGTGCTCTGTCAGATGTATCAGTGATGAAGGTATCCTTCCACTCTATGGTTTTCCCTTCAGTTCTTTGAATGTTTCTTTTGCTGTACAAAAGCTTTTGAGTTAATGAGGTGCCACTTGTCAGCTGTTGACCTTATTTCTTGCAAGGCTGCTGTTTGATGTAGAAAGTCTTTTCCTGCTCCTATGTCTTGTAGATTGTTACCAACATTTTTTTTATCACCTTCAGAGTTTTGGGTTTCACATTGAAGTCTTTGATCCACTTGTAGTTGATTTTTCTACAGGGTGAGAGGTAGGCGTTTAATTTTGTTCTTCTACAAATGGTAATCCAGTTCTGCCAGCACCATTTGCTGAAGATGCTATCTTTTGTCCAATGAGGTTTTTGCCCCCTTTATCGAATATGAAGTGGCTGAAATTGTATGACTCAAGTCTCATTCTTCAATTTTGTTCCATTGGTCAACAGGTCTGCTTTTGTGCCAGTAACAGGCTGTCTTTATGACTATAGCCCTGTAATATATCTTGAAGTCTGGTAAGGTGATCCCCCCATATTGCATTTTTTCCCCTTAGACTTGCTTTAGTTATTTAGGGTTCTTTGTTTTTTCCATATGAATTTAAAGATTTTTTTCCTAGTCTGTGAAGGAACTTGTGGCAAATTTAAATCAGTAGAAATCAATGAAATAGAAACAACAAAATAATACAAGAAATCAATGAATCCAAAAGCTGGTTCTTTGTAAAGATAAAGAAGATAGACAGACCTCTAGGCCAGTTAAACAAAAGAAAGAAAGAGCAACTCCAAAATAATCACAACAGATAAATTAAAGTTCCAGACAATCATAGGAGAATATTTCAAAAACCTATACTAAGTTTGAAAACGTAAGAGAAATGGATGAATATCTGAAATCCTGGGAATCAAAAAAGCTTAACCAAGAAGAGAGTGACAGTTTAAACAGACCTATAAGATTTGAGGAATTTGAAGATATAACAAAAAACTCCTAACTATAAAAAACCCAGGCCTAAAATTCTTTAAAACATTTGAAGAGATCTTACAACTTTTCAGAAGCATACAGAGGGAAATATCCCAAATTCCTTTTATGAAGCTAGAATCTCTCTAATACCAAAACCAGGCAAAGACACAACCAAAGAAATGAAACTATAGACTCATATCATTAATAAACTCAGCTGTAAAAATTCTCAACAAAATACTTGTAAATCATATACAAGTACACATCCAAAAGATCATCCATCATGATCTAGCCAGACTCATACAAGAGATGCAGAGATGGTTCAACATATGTAAATCAATAAATATCATAAAACACATAAATGTTCTTAAAGACAAAAATCACACAATCATCTTAATTGATGCAGAAAAAGCCTTTGACAAGATTCAGCATCCCTTCATGCTTAAAATTCTAAAGGGAATTAGACTGAAGGGAACATTCCTCAATGTAATCAAAGCTATATTCAACAAACCCACAACCAACATCATCCTAAGTGGAGAAAAATTAGAAGAATTCAACTTAATGGTGGGAAGCCAGCAAGGCTGCCCCCTGTCTGTCACCACTCCTCTTCAATATAGTACTTGAAATGCTTGCTAGGGCAATAAGGCAAGAAAGGGAAATTAAAGGAGTAGTAATTGGAAGAGGAAGTCAAATTATCCCTCTTTTTCAGATGATATGATAGCTTACCTAAGGGATGATAAAACTCCACCAGAAAACTCTCAGAAACGATTAAGAGTTTCAGTAAAGTGGAAGGATACAAAATTAACCTAGGAAAATCAGTAGCCATTTTTTACACCAACAATAAGCAACTGGAGAAGGAATATAAGGAGAACTTCCTACACAGAAGCCTCAAAAACATGGAAACAAACTTAAACAAAGACACCAAATCTCTCTACAACAAAAACTTTAAACCCCTGAAGAAGGAGATTGAAGATGACATTAGAAGATAGAAAGACCTCCCATGGTCATGGATTAGAAAAATTTATATAGTAAAAATGTCCAGTCTACCCAAATTAGTATACAGATTCAATGCAATCCCATTTCGTACATTTCTTAATCATATTTAGACCTATTCCCCCTTCCATGCCCCTCCAACCCACCAGAGCTCATGGATTCTGCCATACATGTCTGGCATCTTTTTTGTCTTTTTAAAAATTTTCCATGCAGTTTACTCTTTTGGGCAGAAGTTTACTGTTTTGGTCAGTTCTTTCTACAAGTCTTTTGTCGTTATCATTCTCTTTAATTTTATATATACACTCTACACATATACCAAAATTACAATGTCTGAAAATAAACTATAGGTTAATTCCAGAACATGTTTAGGAATTCACATTTTAATAGTAGATTTGCATGCAGATAAAAAGAAATATTACTTTACATTCCTAAATTACATGGGAAGTTGATGCACTTTTTAATAGTTGCATCAGTACAGTCCTTGTGCCAGTACCAGGCTGTTTTTATGACTATAGACCTGTAGTATAGTTTGATGTCGGATATAGAAATCCCCTCTGTATTGCTCTCTTCACACAGGGTTGCTTTGGCTATTCGGGGTTTTTTGTTGTTCCATACGAATTTAAGAATTTTTTTCCAAACCTGTGAAGAATGTCCTTACGATTTTAATTGGAATTGCCTTGAATCAATATATTAATTTGGGTAGAATGGACATTTTTACTATATAATTTTTTCAATCCATGAGCATGGGAGGTCTTTCCATCTTCTGATGTCTTCTTCAATCTTCTTCTTCAGGAGTTTATAATTTTGTTGTAGAGATCTTTGGTGGTTTTGATTATGTATTTTATTGTTTTTGAGGCTATTGTGATTGGGGAGGTCTCTTTATATTCCTTCTTCAGTTGCTTGTTGTTGGTGTAAGGAAAGGCTACTGATTTTTCTAGGTTAATTTTGTATCCAGCCACTTTACTGAAACTCTTACTGCAGAAATAAAACTTGAGATCTTAGTAAAAAGACAAAACGAAAAAAACAGAGAGTACTGTTGTTTGGCCTGTCTTCATTTCTTACCAGCAAGTGCATCTACTCTGTGGCTGCCTCCACTTTTGGCACTCCACAAAGACATGAGACACAGCTTTTTAACCTTCTAATATGGACTGAAGACTCATGTCTCTCCAAGAATCCTCCAAACCTGCAATGCCAGATGGGGACTACTGAGATACCCAGCTTGTGGACTAAACAGCTAAGGGGATTTCATCAGAATTTAGACTGACATTGCCAGTCTACCTGGGCTGTATCATGGAGGTCAGTACAGGAGTATCAAGACAGGACGTGTGCTTACTGGGCTTCATTTGGGGTACCATGTGAGGGAAATTCCCTAATGTGGAGCAAAAGTGCAGGATTGATGGTCGTTTGGGATTGCCAAGGAGGAACCTTTGAGCACTTCGTAAGGAAAACATGACATCCTTTTAGAAAAAAAAGTGTCCTCCAATTCAAGTTTATATATATACTGTAGCAATACAAGTTGCAGAGAACAACAGCAAAAGAACAGAAAAAAATCTCTGGAAAGACTCAGAAAAAGATGCAGGACATATATGGCAGAGTGCAGGGTCTCGGATGGGGTGGGGGGCATGGAAAAGGAAACAACTTTAGATTCAATTGGGAAATGATGTTTGACTTATGGAAAAAAGTTTAATAACAATAAAAAAAGAATTTGGGAACACACACAAATACTTGCATCAGTTATGATACTTACTACAAAATGAAAAAATATTGTTTGCCTTAGGATTTGGTGCTAGAATCCACAAATGAGGGACAGCATATGTTTTTTTTTTTTTTTTTCTGGGATTGTGCTAGTTTAGATAATATAGTCCCAGAAAAACAAATAATGTACAACTATCTATCTCTTAAGCTACTAAGCTACTAGGCTGCCTCTATTCCTTGGTTTATATGTTCATAGTCCCCTCTGAGGCCATTAGTGGATGAGGTTTCCTTACATTGTACCACTTTAACACTGACTTTTTTGTCTCTTTTGTATTCATAAATCCTGGTTCCACCTATATTACACACTTCGATGTCCCCATTTTAAGTCAGTTGACTATCTCACTCTCTTTTACATGTGGTGATAATTCTATTTATTATGAATACAACATACACACAAATTCTAGAAACTGGGGCCTGTACTCTTTGGAAAGTGTTCTAATTTCTCTTCAATTGCTATGACAAAACACTCTGACCAATACCAACTTGGGGAGGAAAGGGTTTATTCAGCTCACATCTGGGTCACAGTTCATCACTCAGGGAGCCCAAGGTAGGAATTCAGGGCAGGAACCTGGAGGCAGGATCTGAGGCATAGGCCATGGAGGAATGCTTCATACTGGCTTGCTCCTCTGGCCCATGCCCAGCCTGCTTTCTTATAGCAAGCAAAACAACCTGGCCAGGGGTGGCACCACCCATAGTGGGCTGGGCTCTCCCACATTGCTCAATAATCAAGACAATACTCCAAAGACATAGCCACAGGGCAGTCCAATGGAGCCAATTCCCCAATTGAGGCTCCCTCAACCCAGGTGCATCAAGTTGACAGGGAAGCTATATAGCACAATAGGTCATTATGCATCCTACCACAAATGCACTGAGAATAAGAACAGTTCAAATAATCAGCTGATAATAAAATTAAGTCATTCTGACTGCAGAAAGGGTGGCTTAATAGCAAAAGCATCCTGTCTATGTTAACAGTGGTTTTGTGTCCACACATACTTTATTGTTCAGATCAGTTTCTGTTTTAGTGTCCTGGGAATTGCCTACATTTTAGAATTTGAATTACAAATGAAAATGTAATTATGTAACTAATAAGACTTCTTATTATTTTGAGGATTTTCCAATTACATTCCTGTTCTCTATCCTAAATGTATATGCTTTAAAATCTATCTTTCTTGCTTCATAAACAATTATTTTGAACAAGTTAGTTTTTGTTACAAAACGCTATTGTGGGTCTGGAGAGATGGCTCAGCTGTTAAAAGCACTAGCTGTTCTGCAGAGGTCCCCCGTGCGAATCCCAGCACCCACATGGTGGTTACAACAGTACATAACTCCAGTTCCAGGGCATCTGACGCCCTCTTCTGAACTCCACAGGTGTTGCATGACACAGGTCCACTTACATACATTCTGGCAATACAATCACACACATAAAATAAAATTAATAAATAAAATAAAAAAGCGTTTTTGCCACATTTTGACATTTAAGCAGAAGGAAAAACTTAAAATCCCTAAAATGTACACAGAAAATTCTCAAGAAATATGAGATCAATTTGATTTTTCATGATCTTCTTGGCATAAAGATACAGATTAAAATAAACAATTTAAACAAATAAAATATGCTAAATAAACAATATTCAATAATTATCTTTAAACTCTCAGCAAATTCTAATTTTTATTAAAATATTTCCATTGTTCTTAGAGAATTTCATATAATGATTTTGATTACACTCAGTCCCGCTCCTTCATCTATACTATTTCTACCCCCTGACTTCAGGTCAACTATTATTATTTTTCATTTTCAACAGGTGCCTCAAATGTTTTCTGGAGTGGATCTATCACTTGAAGCCTGTTCAATATACCAGGCATCATGCCCTAAAGAAAACTGACTCCTCCTCTCCCAGAACAGTTGTCTTTAGATCCTCAGCTAGAGCTAGGGATTCTTGGCTGCCTTTCCACCCATGCTGTTTTTTGATCTGGCTTAGACTTGTACATGTCTTATGTTGTATATGCTGGCACACTGCAGTTGGTTTGTATGTGTCACTGTCTTTTTAGATCCAGACAACAAGATTCCCTTGCATGCATCTATCATGTCTGACTTTCACAGTTGTTCCTCTTCCTCTTCTGCAATGATCCATGAACCTTGGGAAAAAATTCTTAAAAAAACAAACAAAACAAAACTTGTTTCTGGCTTCCATTTGTGGTGGTGCATGCCTTTAATGCCAGCACTTGGAAGAGAGAGGGGGATGGATAGCTGAGATCAAAGACAGCCTGGTGGTGTACATAGTGAGTTACAGGAGAGCTAGGGCTACAGAAAGACTTTTTTAAAAAAATAAATAGCTGGGCGTGGTGGCGCACGCCTTTAATCCTAGCACTTGGGAGGCAGAGACAGGCGGATCTTTGTGAGTTCAAGGCCAGCCTGGTCTACAGAGTGAGTTCCAGGACAGCTGGGGCTACAGGGAGACCCTGTCTCAAAAAGACAAAAAAAAAAAATAAAGAAAGAAAGAAAAAATATTTAATTGTTTTGGGTTCAGTGAGATGACACATTGGGTAAAGTTTTTAATGCCAAGCCTGATAGCCTGAGTCTGATCTTTAGAAGGTACATAATGTAAGGAGAGAAGGGATTCCTACAGTTGCCCTCTAACCACCATATGGATCCCTGGCATGTGATCATTTACGTACATATAATGCACATTTATACACACAATAAATAAATGTAAGTTTTGTTTAATGAACATAGACACAAAACTTCTAAACAAAATACTTGCAAACCACATACAGACCTACCAAAAAGATCATCCATCATGACCAAGTTGGATTTATACCAGAGATGCAGGGATGGTTCAGCATACATAAATCAATAAATATCATAAAACACATAAAAGGACTGAAAAACAAACACTGCACAATCATCTCAATTTACACAGAAAAAGTCTTCAACAAAACCCAGCATCCCTTCATACTTAAAGTCTTAGAGGGAATTGGACTGGAGGGATCATTCCTCAACATAATTAAAGCCATATACAACATATCCACAAGCAACATCATCCTGAATGGAGAAAAGTTAGAAGCATCCCCTTAAAAGCAGGAACCCAGCAAGTTTGCCCCCTATTGCCACTCCTATTTAATATAGTGCTTGAAATGCTTGCTAGGGCAATAAGACAAGAAAGGGAAATTAAAGCAGTACTAATTGGAAAGAGGAAGTCAAGCTATCTCTTTTTGCAGACCATATGATAGTTTACCTAAAAGATGCTAAAAACTCCACCAGAAAACTCTTATAAATGATTAAGAGGTTCAGTAAAGTGGCAGGATACAAAATTAACCTAGAAAAATCAGTAGCATTTTTTACACCAGCAACAAGCAACTGGAGAAGGAATATAAGGAGAATGTCCCAATCGCAATAACCTCAAAAACAATAAAATACCTAGGAACAAACTTAACCAAAGACAGCAAAAATCTCCACAACAAAAATGTTAAACCCCTGAAGAACGAGATTAAAGAAGACATCAGAAAGTGGAAAGACCTCCCATGATCATGAATTGGAAAAATTAATATAATAAAAATGTCCATTTTACACAAATTAATATACAGATTCAATACAATCCTAATTAAAACCCCTAAGAGTTTCTTCACAGACTTGGAAAAAAGTCATTAAATTCATAGGGAAAAACAAAAGACCCCAAATAGCCAAAGCAACCCTGAATGCAGAGAGCAATGCAGGGGGGATCACTATTCCAGACTTCAAACTATATTACAAGGCTATCATCATAAAAACAGCCTGGTACCAGTGCAAAAAGAGACCTGTGGAACAATGGAACAAAATTGAAGATCCAAACTTGAGCACACACAATTTCAGCCACCTCATATTTGACAAAGGGTCCAAAAAGACTCAATGGAGGTAAGACAGCATCTTCAGCAAATGGTGTTGACAAAACTGGATCACTACTTGTAGAAGAATAAAATAAACCCCTACCTCTCACCCTGTAGGAAAATCAGATCCAAATTGATCAAAGACCTCAACATGAAACTGGAAACTCTGAAGGTGATAGATGAAAACATGGACTGCAACCTACAAGACATAGGCATATGTGAAGACTTTCTAAATCAGACAGTAGCTGCACAGGAAACAAGGTCGACAATTGACAAGTGGGACCTCATTAAACTCAAAAGCTTCTGTATAGGGAAAGAAACAATCATGGATGTGAAGAGAAAACCCACAGAGTGGGAGGGAAGCTTCACCATTGATACATCTGACAGAGCAATAACTTCCAGAATATATAAACTACTCAAAAACAAAGAAGAAAACAAATGACTCACTCAAAAGATGGAGTAAAGAACTGAACAGAGACTTAACAAGTGAGGAAATAGAGATGGCTGAAAAACATCTTAAAAAGTGTTCTACATTGGAGTTGGAGAGATGGCTCAGTGGTTACTGTCATATTTAACAGGAAAAAAATGTAATTCATGGATTAACATACCATCCAAACATATGTGTCTATACCAAAGTAACCTACCATAACTATTAGTGCTGTTTAAATACCTATATATCTAATTATGTGTGCTTCATTAGTAGGATCGAAAGGTTATTCCTGGACAAACTGTCAGCCCATGAAAGGAAACAGCCAGAATTGACCAGAGTCCAAGACAACAGCTCCAGAGAAAGTAGACTGTTTTGCTTCTCATCCACCTATGCCCCTTTTCTAAGCCTAGGGAACAATCTGCGGAACAGGGGGCGTGGTAGCATGTAAGGGCTGTGATTGGGGTGAATAATGAAACTACAGCAATATAGTCTGGACACTCATTTGATCAACTTGATTGAAAATATAAGCTCCCCCCCCTCCCCGCTGATGGATGGTAGGGCTGTGGGGGTTTGGGCACAACAGCCTGCAA
>VZQC01006573.1:197372-220513 GCA_009823505.1 Rhizomys pruinosus
GTACAGGTGATATATATATATATATATATATATATATATATATATATGCATATGTTGAAGCAATACAAATTGGAGGGAACAACAGCAACAAAAGAACTGAGGCAACCAACTTAAACAGTAAAGTTCTCTGCCAAACAATAATCCTCTGCTTTGAAAAACTTTAAAAGTCTCAGAAAACCATACAAGGCAGGTATGGCAGAATGCATGAACTTGGGTGGGGTAGGGGTCATAGAAAGGGAAATGAGTCTAAATTGGACTGAGAAATGATCTATGACATGCACAAAACTTCAATAAAACTTTATTAAAAAGAAAGTGAGAAAAAAAGAAAATAAATTAAATGGAGACCAGGCGTGGTGGTATATACCTTTATTCCAATGCTCTGGAGGCAGAGGCAGAGGCAGAGGCAGAGGCAGAGGCAGAGGCAGGGGCAGAGGCAGAGGCCTGAAGAGCTCTATGAAACTGAGGCCAGCCTCTTCTATGTAGAGATTTGCAGGCCAGGTGGGGCTGTAGAACGATGCTATTTTAAACAAAAAGAAATAAAGAAGAAAGAAACTCCCCAAAAAATAAAAAGAAAAAGAAATAGTTTGGCCATTTTGAAGATCTTGCTAGACTACCACACTGTGGAGATTTCATTGGTGTTAGTAACTTCCCTGTCAGGTCTAGAATGCATTAACCAGCAGCAGGTTTCTTGTTCCTCTGGCTCTTATGTTCAGCCAAGTCTACTTCCATGAAGTTCCCTGAGGTTTAGGTACGGATATTGCATTACCAATGACACTTAGAGCTGGACATCTCATAGTCACTTACCCTCTGTGTTTAACCAGCTGTTTTGCCTGTATCAGTTGTAAGAAAAAGTTTAATTGATGAGTATTAATGAAAAACCTGTTGACCTCTTGACCTGCCAAGGTGGACTGGGCAAATTTCACAGGGTCCCATCTCAAGATGAAGAGCTACAATCAATGGATTCTGAGGGAGATATGATAACTTTCTTCAGGGATAAGCTCCTTGAGAGGTTATCTAATCACAAGTGGCCAGCTCTAAATACATATGCACATGAACATCATTAAATTGATAGTGGACTCAGTGTGATATCTATCTATCTATCTATCTATCTATCTATCTATCTATCTATCTATATCTCAATAAAAAACAAAGAAAAGGACAATAAATTGAAAGGCAGGGGAGGGAGCCAAGAAAGGGTGAAAATAATACAAATACAATAGTTATATAAAAGTCTCCAAAAAATTAAATTAAAAAGGTAGAAGTACCAAGAACTTAACTGTGCTAAATGTTCTAGGGCAAATATGATTCTTGTTTTGTTTTTAAATTTAAGCATTAAGGAATCTATATTCCCACTTGTAATAACCCAGCTTCTACATAGGAGAGAGGTGTTGGGGGATTATTAAATGCACTTTTTATATATTTTATTCTTTTTATGTTATGTGTATGAGTGTATTGCCTGTATGTGTGCAAAAGCACCTCTGTTGTATAATACTGGCAGAGATTGCACCAGAAGAATGCATCAGATCTCCTGGAATTGGTGTTACAGACACTTGCTAGCTGTCATGTGGGTGCAGGATATTGAACCTGGCTTTTCTGCAAGAGCAGTCGGTGCTCTTAACCACTGAGCCATCTTTCCAGGTCCCCAAATTGTACTCTTTATAGAACCTGAAGAACATCGTTTTCCTTTGCTCTTTGTGCTGGAGGGAAAAGCTGCAGTTTATGGAGATATAACTTGAAAACTTCTTTTAGAAGCCTGTATTTGATGAGCTTTTTTAAAAAAAATATTGATGTTTTGTGTATTTCATACAGCATTTTTCAATTCAGTTCAAGTATAATCCCCTTTCCCTTCCCCCCACGCCACCCCATCCCAGATCGTGCATTCTACCATAACTGTCCTTCATCTTTCTGTCTTTTTTTCCTCCATTAATTTTATATTACTCTAAAATATAGATACATACTCTCCACCCATATACAGTAATTACAGAGTCTGAAAATAATTGGTGGGTGGATTCTAGAGCCCATTGAGAGATTCACATTATAACATCATAGTTGCTTGCAGATAAACAGAAATATAACCATAATGTCATTCAGCTTGCCTTGATGAACTTTTTAAATTCACATCTATCAATGGGAAAATATGTCAACTTCTGAACTATTATGGCCTTTCATATAATATTTCTTTTTCTTTTGATTTTTTTGTGTTTTTGTAAATCTACTAACTAGAATCTTTATTAGAAGAAAAATAAGGGATTTGAATTTGCTTTTACTTAACTGTATCTTTCATAAGTACCTATGGTACATATACTTTATTGATCAGATAATTATAATTGATTGCAAGAAGATTTTATTTCTTTATGTATAATTAAGTTATTGTATATCTACTAATGGTGTTAACAATTCTTTCACAATAGTTACATTTCCTTCAACACTGAGAAAGGATAGGGGACTGTATAAAAAACATTCTGGCATATGTCCATTGCTAAGGACACAGATCATTTACAGATTAAATAGTGCAGAAATTTTAGTTTATGCCTGTTATAGACACTGTTGACAAGAAATGAGTTGTATAGAGTATGAAACGTGGCCTGCAGCACCACTGGAGGCTTGTTCTGTGAAATTTACCAAGTTCACTGCCATTAACGGCATGTACAGAGCAGAGCATTCTGGTTTTATTTACATAAACAAACAATATATTGAGAATGTACTATTTATCACACTCCTTTCATAACTAAAATCTAAATGTTTTAATCTATGAACATTGATCTCTAAAATCTATTAACAGCTAAACAGGACATCATAGTTTTCTTGGGGTTGTTAACTACACTCTCAGAGTAATTTTCTGATGTGCCAGAACAATTTGCATTGGTTACTTACAAATATTGAACTGTTTAGTTTTGCCATGAAAATATTAGCACTGCTGGGAAAATAATATTGCATGTTTTGAGAGAGAATTTTAGTCTCTTTCTATGAAAAAAACCCATAAAATATATTTTAGCCTTAGAAGAGAAACCAAAACGATTTTTGATATTGGTGCTTTAAATCAAAGATTTTTTTTTATATTTAATTCAAGAAACACATTGACAGATGGTCGTGAAGAGCACAGGGTTCGGCTCACTTTGTCCTGGGCCCACAAGCTGCAACTGGGTGACTGACATCACTTAGCCTTATTCTACTTCAGCTTATAGTACCTAAATCCCCAAGCTGTCTTGAGGACTGGATGAGGTAACAGAGCTATAAACATTAAACTCTGGCTGACATCTAACTGTTTTTTGAAGGGGGTGGAATTTAATCATTTATTATTTTAACTGGCTAGTACATACCAAGAACCTAACTGTGCAAAATTTTCAAGGGCAAATATGTAATGTGTTTTGTTTTCAAATAAAATATAGTCTGGGAAACAGGGTGTATGTTTAGGGTCATAGCATAGTGTATTTGCTGGATGCTATGGGAGAAGTTTGACTCTAAGTTTTAAAGCAACTAGCAACAGTGTATCTGAGCTGCTTTTTGAAGATAAGACGTTATCCAAGTGAACAATCTGGAGAAGAGTATTTCAGTTAGAACACACCATGGAAGGAGACACAGAAGTATGCAACAATATATATGTGGTTTGTATGTCCTACATTTCCCTTTCAGAAAGCTTATACAGGGAAAGTAACCCTTCGTGAATGATTATTGCTTTCTCCAGCTTGGTTTGGCCTAATAGAAGGAGTCAAATATATATTTGCATACTCCAGCACCAAACAATGCTTATCTAATCTTTCAATAGCAGGATAAGCATAACTTGTAGACATAGGTGTACTTAGAGAATGGGTTAAAAAAAGAAATAAAAAAAAAAAAAAAAAAAATCAAATTCGAAAGTATTGGATAAAGAAAGATGATGGGATGAAATAGAAATAGGTATAGTGTATGTATCTGTGTTTTAGTTTAGGCACAGAAGCTCCAGTCATACTGGTGATATTCACCATGAAAGAAAGCCAATAGGGCAAACTCCTGAATTGTTACGTGAGAAAATGTGTGAGAAAATGTAGAGGCTCCTAAAACTTCATGCATGGGCTGGAGTTTACTCCTTGAAGTAGTCTCTCCCTTGGACTCCAGTGGTACCTGCCTATAGCCAGCAGGCTCTTACAGTGCTGGAATCGACTCTTATGAAAGGATGGAGAGATTCAGTGCACACAGTGAAGAAGTGGATAAAGTCAGAAGTGGACTTAGAAAGTAGGGTGGCAAGGGCCAGCTGTAATTACCCATTTACAGGAGATTTGGGTAGTCTAAGACATTTGATCCTGTTGAGCAAGATATGGGGAAAAGACATTAGCTGACAGAGATTTGAGATGGAGAAGCAGGGAAAAGAGACCACTGTGTTTCTCCCAGACCAGACAGAGCTTGCAATTTATCTTGCATTCCAAAGAGAAACCTTTAAAATGGTTTCAAGAGAGTATAAAATGTGTTAATTTGCATTTTGAATCATTTTCTTAGATTGCAAACATAGCATTAACTGGAAAATTATGTAGACTTACACTTAGATATTTGGTTGAATGTGGTTTAAAAATGAATCTTAGGCAATATGTGGAGATATAGATTTAGGGAGCAGAAAAGACCCTAAGAAATTTTGATAGAACTAAAGTTATGTTTAATTAGGATTTATATAGTTTAAAAGAGTAAAGCTAACATGTATTTTTATTTTTTAATTTTTTGATTTTTTTTTATTTAATTTTTATGTGTATGAATGTATTGTCTGCATGTAGGTCTGGCACCCGTGTCATGCGATGGCGGAGGTCAGAAGACGGTCTCGGATTCCCCTGGAACTGGAGTTCTCCTGGAACCGGAGTCACAGACGGTTCTCAGCCGCCATGTGGGTGCTGGGGATCGAACCCGGGTCCTCTGCAAGAGCGGTCGTCGCTCTTAACCGCTAGGCCATCCCTCCAGCCCAGCTAACTATAATTTTTTAGCAAAGGTTAAAATTTAGTTATTATGGAATTTTTATCCATCTGAATCATAAAGTCACACAGGCAAAATATCCTGCTTGTATTAACTATTAAGTACATTTAGGTCCTATGTTATGAATAATACCTTGAAAAAAGCAATTGGCATTTTACATTTTTATTATTACATCTTATTTGTGACATGAGACTTTGCTAAGACAGCTTCATACTATTCATTCTAGCTTTATTCTCATTATCCCTCAGTAAGTGGGAAAATTTCAAAAAGAATTAAAGAGGTTCAATATAATTATGATTTCTAGGCAGTATAGTCTCTTAAGGAATTTGGTATTGATTATATGTGAACAATATTGTATATTAAATGAAGGAATAGGGCTTTGAGAATGACATTGAACCACGGAATATGCACAAAGTATGCATCAGTGACTTTAACAGTATTTTGAATTTCTGTTGATAGACTAATAGTTCTGCCTATTTTCAGAATGACATGCAAAATTTAAAGTTGCTGTTTTCTAATCTTAAATTTAAATATTTTGACAGTATCCATTGGGTTTTGCTAATACCTAAATTAGCCATATTTCATCATTTCATTGATCAGAGATAATTTCAGTGGGTAATTCATCCTTAAACAAATGAAAATAAAGTGAACACTCATATTTAGTTACAGTATACTAGTTATATTTTGCACTATATTTAATGTTTATAATTATTGCTGCTAAATTTGTAGAAATGTTTTTATTTCTCTTAAATGTGCACACATAATGTATGCTTGTATGTCTTGGAATATGTATTCATAATATATGTGTATATCTGTACAGATTCTCTAGTATTACTTTGATTCACTTCTGCTATTTTTGGCTTTTATATTCCAAGTATAAATATTTTCATTGGTTAATTATTGAGAGGGATTTAATTTCTAGGTGTAGACCAAGAATGACACACATTTTCTACAGTGCCATTCTATGAAAGAGGAAGCTCCTCATCAGTGTGCTAACTTGCCAGTCTACCAGCATGTTACTAAGGTGTAGAAGGAAAAGCTGCCAATGTTTGGCACCTGGTACTTTGGCTTGGTTGTCAGAATGCCTTTCACAGAAAAAAATAGGAGTTTCCTTATACAGATTCTTCTGTAGAATACCTCAGTATTTAGACTACATAAGCAATGCTCAAGGATATTTTTCTATATAAAATCCAACTTTTGCTACATATAATAATAAAGGATTGTGTTCCGTGTACATATGAAGAGACATAATGCCATTGCAGTAGAACAATCCAGAAACCATGCAGATTCAAATAGCGGGAGGTTGCATGACTTTAAAACTTCATTAAAAAAAAAAAAACTATAACAGGGCTGGAGAGATGGTTCAGCTGATAAGAGTACTGGATACTTTTACAGAGGACCTGGGTTTTGTTCCCAGCATCCACATGGCACCTAACAGCTGTTTGATACTCCAGTTCCAGGGGATCCAACTTGCTCTTCTGAGCTCTGTGGGCACTGCACAACACAGGTGCAGCTACTTACATTCAGGCAATACACTCATACACATAAAGCAAACATAATAAATAAAATGTTTTTAAAAGCTATAACATTACCAAAACATAGAATTTATGATCCAAATTATATTACCCTGATAATGAAGATGTACTTATCTGAAATTATTCAAGCGATTTTATTTGTATTGAATGTTTGTCAATTCTGTACAATACATATCAATCCTATGCCTCCAAGCCATATTTCATTCATTCTGTCATATAAGTTAAGGCCTATTGGGACAGCGTCCCTCTGTGTGAATCCATCCACTGGAGCCTGGTCAACCTGACATAATTTCCTTAAAGAAAACCAACTCTCACCAGGCGTGGTAGCCCACACCTTTAATCCTAGCACTTGGGAGGCAGAGGCAGGCTGATCTTTGTGAGTTCAAGGCCAGCCTGGTCTACAGCGTGAGTTCCAGGACAGCTGGGGCTACAGGGAGACCCTGTCTTGAAAAAGACCAAAAAACAAAACAGCAACAAAAAAACCGACAACAACAACAACAAAAAAAAAAAACCCAAGGAAAACCAACTCTCACTCTCTAAGCAGCCATTGGCTGTCAATAGCTTCTTATTTACAGTTTAGGCATCTTACCAGTTCCCCTGCATCTATGCTGAGTTTTTGTCTGGTTTGAGCTTGCATAATCCTGTGCATACTGTCACCATTGCTGTAAGATCAAATGAGCAACTTCCCTGCTGTCTGGAAAACTTTGTTCCCTGTGTCTTCTGCCACCCAGCCTTAGTTCTTATAGTCATTCCACATCATCTTCGACAATGGTCCCTGATATCTGGGTAGCTGGAGACTGATTTCTCTTATTCTCTGAACTTTGGCCAGTTGTGGGTTTCTGGATTAATAGCCATCACCATCACCATCTGTTGCCTGAGGAAGCTTAATTGATGAAGAGGTGAGAGATACATTAATATACTCTCTGCCATGTTCTGCTATGTTCCCTGAGCCTTTTGCATAGAGGCTGCACTCTATATGTGTCACTTAGAGCAGGCCATCTCACAGACACTCATTCTCTGACCAGTTGTGGAACTCTGTAATTGTCTCCATCTGTTGTTAAAGAAGAGTTTTGTTGATGTTGGTGAGTGGTAAGAGGTATATTTATCTATAAATAAAAATGGGGAGACTTTAACTGGGGATCAAAGAAGCAGGATTTTACAGGAAGGGAGAGAGGAGAATACATAGCTCTTAGGTGATGTGAAAAACCAGAGAGAAATATTTTAGTTCAAAAGCCTACTGAAAAACACACATACAAAGTAATATGAGTGCATGTGTGCAGTCACAGGCAAGGGAAACTTCCCTTCATGTTGTTGGTCAGGATAGTCCAAGAGACTCCCAAAATAACACAGAGTATTACCACAGTTCTTGATTGCCTACTAGAACTTGATGGTAAGACCACATTCCTGAAGACAGGACTTGTTTCTGACATAAGATTTGTATCAATTGAGCTGGAATGGACCTGGGAACCTCCTCCCTGAAGACTAGCTGTCCTAGTATCAGAGGATAGTATATGAGATGTCAAGGGAGAAAACCAGTAGATGGTCCTACCCAGCTGTAAATACTAATAAACACAACAATTACTGATCCAATAGACCATATCTATTGATGCAGTAGTAGCACCTACTCTTATCTTGAAACTAACTTATTAACAGCTGACTGATTGAACTTGTGGCCTGCTCAGTGGTAAGGAACTTGTGTGGTGCTGTAAACATAGCCAAATACACATGGCTTGAGAGGTCACAGATCCTAAGGAAAAGCCAACTTTCCTCACATTCCTAGACGAACATAATTTCTTTTATTTATTTATTTATATATTTATTTTTATTGATGCTTTGTGCATTTCATACATCATTTTCCAATTCAGTTCAGGCATATTTCCCTTTCCCTTCCCCCCCACCCCCACCCCATCCCAGATCATGCATTTTGCCATAACTGTCCTGCATCTTTCAGTTTTTTTTTTCCATTTTTTAGCTATAAGTGATAATTCATGAGTACAAGCATCCTTCATATGAAACCAATATGCAGGTGTTGTGCCCAAACCCCCACCTCCCCACCATCCAGCTGGGGTGAGGGTGTGTATGTTAATCAAGTTGATCAAATGAGTGTAAGACTACATGTTAGTTTCACCATTCACCCAATCGCAGCCTTTACATTCTACCATGCCTCTCTTCGCACAGATTGTTCTCCTTAGGCTTAGAGAAAAGGGGACAGGGATGAGAAGCCAAAACAGTCCACTCTCTCTGGAGCTGTTGTCTTGGATTACTGGTCAATTCTGGCTGTTCCTTTCATGGGGCTGACAGTTTGTCCATGAAATAACCTTTAGATCCTATAATTGAAGCACAAGCAATTAGTATATATAGGTATCTATAACGCACTATAGTTATGGTAGTTATTTGTTATAGACACCATTGTTTGGAGTATATATAATCCATGAATTACATTTTTTCCTGTTAAATGACGGTTCTTACTGTGGCTTACTAATCTTCCTAACCATTAGAAGATGTAAGCTTGTGGCATCAGCCAGGAATTATATCCTCAAAGAGAGATGCATAGCCAGATTAGGTGGGGATATTACAGGCATATGGGGGTCTCGCGGCACAGTATTTCCAGGCAGGTGAGGTGTAGCTGGTGCTGATGGTGGAGTCTTGCTTAACTCAAGGAAACCCGTATTTGCTTTATTGGTTGAGTGGCCTTTGGTAACACTCTCTGGTATTCCAGAGGCCATCTGTATACTTGCATGTGTGGTCTCAATACATCTTTCCTATGTTAACGTCAGGTCTTTGGCAGCAGGGCCTTATCGCCTCTCATAATTTCTTTCTGTATGTATAAATAATTTTTAAATAACATGACTGATTATCCTTTTTTCTGTCATTATGGAGAACTTAAAAATGTGGAATAGAACTGTTCTTTTCAATATTTTCTTTTTTGCCTATTTGTTAGAGACAGAGTTTCATTGAAGCCCCAGCTTGCTTGCAATTCAATTTGTATACCAGACTGGCCTTCATCTCACATAAGCCTGACTTCCTCCCAAGTGCCACCACATCTGGCCCTCTATATGATACAATTTTAAGTAAAAAGAAGAGTTTATTTGGCTTATGGCTCCAGAAGGAGTACATAATGGCTGGGAAGCATGGTGGAGCAGAAAGCCAAGCAATCACATCTGTAAGCAGGCAGCAGAAGCAGAGAGTGACTGGAAATCAGGCGAGGTTAAAGAACTATCAAAGCCCATCCTCAATAACTTGCTTCCTCCAGCATGACCTCACCAAAAACCTCTCAAAAAACCAACTGGGGACAAAATGTCCGACTATTTGGAGCCTATGTGGGTTATTCTCATTCAAACCACCACATTATTCTCTCTAATCTCCATAGTTTCATGGCCTTATGGAATGCAAAATGCATATCGACCACTTTCAAAAATCTCCATTGTCTTCACTAGTCTCAGTACTATTCAAAAGTCCAGAGTCCAAAGTCTCTTCTGAAACTTAAGGCAATCTCTTAAGTGTAATAAGCCCCTGCAAAATTAAAAGTGAATTACAAATGTATAGCATACACTGAAACTGAATACTCATTTCCATTCCAAAAGGAAAGAATGGGGACATGGAGAAGAAACACCAGATGAAAACAAGGCCAAAACCAGGAGGGAAAACATGGGATTTAACTTCCCAAGTGCTAGATGAAGCCACAGATGGATCAGCCTCCCTAGCTTTGCCACACATAGCATACATCTCTCTCCTGGGCTGGTACCACTTCCTATGCGCAGCTCTTTTGGCTGCTGTCTCATGGCTTTACCGTCTGGAGGTTCACCTTCATCTCTTCCCCTTCATAGCTTCACACCCTGGCCTATCAGGGCCTACTTTATGTATTGATGGCCCTGCTGTGTGTTTCCTACTCAGAAACGATTTTCTAGGGGACATAAAACCCCTCTAGAATTTTCAGAGAGCCTCTCCTTCAGCACATGTCTGGGCTCCAACATTATTATTTCTAGTGATCTTACCTACTGAGCTGTCTATTTCTCCACCCCTCTGAGAAATTTGTACTTTTAATGACAGGAACATTTGAAGATAGCTACTGCGGAGCATATGTCTACTTTCACCTGATGCAAATCCCTCAGAAAAGCCCACTTATCCACTCTATGTCCAGAATGCATTATGCATATGCATACCAAATAATTGTCTATGTCAGGGCTTTTTAAGCTTCTTTACTCATGACCGCTTTTCTTTTTCTTTTTTTTTTTTTTTTTTTTTGTCTTTTTGAGACAGGGTCTCCCTGTAGCCCCAGCTGTCCTGGAACTCACTCTGTAGACCAGGCTGGCCTTGAACTCACAAAGATCCACCTGCCTCTGCCTCCCAAGTGCTAGGATTAAAGGCGTGTGCCACCATGCTCGGCATGACCACTTTTCACCTGTGAAATTGTAGATGGTCCCAGGAACATTGACATATAAAACAGAGTTTAAAATTGATGACCAATAGCACAATAAATTTACTTTAAGACTATTTCTTTGGTCTACATATAATTTTACCATTTAGTAAAGACAAAGGAAATTTGCATAAAAGTAAACGATGTGCTTAATGTGAAAATGAATTCCTAATATTGTTTGACTACCAGATACTGAAAGATTCTTTAGAGATACTACAATTTTTCTTAATTGAGATTTTTATTTTCTAGCCTGTGCTGAGAATATGGCTTTGAATAAATATAGAATACAAAAATGGTGGCAGTATTGTTTAGCACAGTTTCATAAATTATTATAAATTCTGTCCCAATTCCAAGCCAAAATTCATTTAATATCTTTTTAATTAAATTGAAGTCAGGAACTCAAATTTCAATTTTTAAAATTAAACATTTGAACATAAATACAATCTGGAGATCCGCTGAGGTATGATGCTAAGAAAATATTAAGTCTGTTTTCCATAATTAAAGCATTATGTTTCTATGATAGGAGAAATCTTATTAACAGACAAGCATCATAACCTGAACTGTTATTGCAGGCATTGCTTGACTGCATATACACTGAAAATGCATATGTTGCACATTCAGAACCAAGGCTGCAATGAAGCCACGTGACACAAAAAAGAGTTGCCAGAAACACCACACAGTCATTACAAGTTTTACGTTCATTTAACTTTCAGCTTTACATGTTCAGAAACCTCTTACTGTTGCCAATGGTTGTGTGTGTGTGTGTGTGTGTGTGTGTGTGTGTGTGTGTGTGTGTGTTTGTGATGCCCCCATCCCAATTGTACATCGTGACTCACAGTTTAAGACGCTTGGGTATATGGAAAATGCTCTGCATTTTAAACCTTCCCTTATTTCCTAGGGTTCTTGAAAGCAGGACTCTAAAGTTATCCTCTGCCCATGACCTAATCAATCTGGAGGAGCAGCAGAGAAGTTCTTGGAAGTCTGATAAAGGAAAACAAAGGCTATTTCTAGCATTTTAACATACTAAGATTCTAAATGGCATTGCAATTCATGGTGAGACATGTTTATAATTATTCCATGTTAAGGATGGGATTACAAGGGATACTATTTTTTTTACCTACCTGGAATTCAAAAGCTCTCTACACCTTACCTGAACTAAGTCAGAGACTGAGAACATCAAAAGGCAGAGCCTAGAACAAGTTTCAGGAGGCTAAACTTAGCATATTTTCAGACCAGAAAGAAGAGAGAAAGACAGAGAGAGAGATCCTCAGACTTTTTTCATTGAATAAATAAAAAATAAATTGATTGATAGATAAATATTTATGCATATTATAATGTGCATTTATTGAATAAAAACAGAAGTCAAGGAAGACAATAGCTTCTATGGTGCATCTACAGTAGATCAATCATTCATCATAGATTTTCCTGTCTAAGCTAGAAACAACATAGCAGGGAAAGGGGTATGACCATCCCCAGACTGCAGATTAGTAAATGCTGCATATAGTGGCTAAATGACCTCTGTAAATCATCTAATAAGTAAAAGAGTAAAAAATTCCAACACTACCAAGTCCAGGAAGCAATACTGGATTCCATTAAAAAATGAAAGTATCATTAAAAAGCTTCTATGTGGTTTAGAATATACATATATATATATATATATATATATATATATATATATATATATTCTTTCTAAGCCAGGAGTGGTGGTGCACACCTTTAATCCTAGCACTTGGGAGGCAGAGGCAGATAGATCTTTGTGAGTTCAAGGCTAGCCTGGTTCCAGGACAGCTGGAGCTACAGGGAGACCCTGTCTCGAAAAGATTTAAAAAAAATTCTATATTCTTTCTAGTGACAGTTTCCTGCAGCCCAGACTGGGCAGGAATCCTCAATGAGAATGACTTAAAACTTCTGTTTCTTCTGCTGTCACCTGTAGAGAAGAGTATTCCATGCCTGTAGTACTTGCCAGTTCTGAGGATCTAATCCAGGGCCTCCTGCATGCTAAGCAAGCCCCTCCCAGGTTTGTTAATTGGCTTGCTCAACATGTTGCCTTCATCATCTTCTTGTTCAAAGCACAGTCTTTCTAACATTCATATGTACCTGTTCAATATTATGTTTTAAAACATGTTTCTGTTTTCAGTTTACAAAGGACAAAGTTTCACTGTTCCAAATGTCTATGTTTTTTATGGATATTAATATTACAAAGCTCCTACTCTAAATTCAATTATTTCAGAGTTTAGAATTTTTAGAATGATACATTCTGAAGTGAAATTGGAGAATATTTTTACATAGAATCGGAAAACTCAGATCTCTATCATTTCAATTTTTGCACAAAATCCATATGGCTAATGTCTTTTTAAAATAAAATTAATTGGGGCTGGAGAGATAGCCTAGCGGTTAAGAGCACCGACGCTCTTGCAGAGGACCCGGGTTTGATCCCCAGCACCCACATGGTGGCTAAGAACCGTCTGTAACTCCAATTCCAGGAGAACTCCAGTTCCAGGGGAATCCGACACCCTCTTCTGACCTCTGCAGCACTGCACGACACGGGTGCACAGACCTGCATGCAGACAATACATTCATACACATACAAAAATAAATAATAAAAAAAAATTAAAAAAAATTCCAACACTAATCTCTCCTCTAATTGCTTCAGTTCAGTTCTTTAAAAATGGGTAGATAAACTTAAGCTTACATAAAGACTTGTATTATAAAAGTATAGTTTTCCTAAAGGCAATAACTTTAATTTTCTTTCTTTACTGTAAACTGTATATAATTCAATTCTATTTCATTTGTACCAACAAAGTTACCAATATGATTTTGCAAGCCTATAATGTTTAAATATGTTAAATGACTTGGAATTAAAAGTTATATGTGAGCATTTCCTGAAGTAATTAAAAATTAGCCTTTAGTCCTAGCACTTGGGAGGCAGAGGCAGGCGGATCTTTGTGAGTTCAAGGCCAGCCTGGTCTACAGACTGAGTTCCAGGACAGCTGGGGCTACAGGGAGACCCTGTCTCAAAAAGACCAAAAAATAATGTATTAAAACAAAAATTACATAAATTTCTATTTATTTATGGGTTTGTTAGAAGGTATCATATTTCAAAGCTAAGCTCTGCTTTTATTAAGAAATGAAAATATTTTCTCTCTTACTGCCTCGTAATAATAAAAATGAAAAAAAACCCAGCATTTTCCTTATTAAAGTTCTGCTTTTTGAATGGCTTTATGCAAAATGCTGGAAAAGCACACACGCTACTTGGGGGAATACTATTTAGAAGTAATTTCTTACTATTCGGGTTAGAGTGTAGCGTGTAGTGCTCTGTAGGTTAATCTCTCTTTTGTGCTGAGCAGAACCTAGAGGCCCTGCTTGGGGGAAGGGGGCACAGCACCTGCTTGCAGATGCTGTGAGGAGCTGGTCCCTTGTCTCAGAGACCAGCTGGCTGCTTCCCGCAGCCTAGCCCGAGTGATATTCTCAATTTGGGCTCTTGGCCTGGTTCCACGAGACACGTGTTCCACTCTTGACGATGACTTCCCACCTGCCCAGAGCCGGGACAGGAATTTTCCGCACAACACCAGCTACCCAGGTTGGTGATCCGCAACGGGGTCTCTTTCCAACCATGCTGGCCACCCAAATGAAATGCAGGCTTACCTTAGCCTGTATGCGCACAATAATTAATAGAATATCAGCCGGGAACTCTGTAATGATGTTAATTTGGAATCCAATTTATTCATTGTTACATCCTGCTTTTATAGAATAAATAACGTCACCTCCCAGAGCGAATCATAGGTCCCCCAATTCCGCGCCATTGCACACCTTGCTCCACCCAGCATTATATATGTAGTTAGCCCATACTGCCTGTTCCTTTCTTGGGACAGAGCCAGACTCGGCCATGCGGCCCTCTGATGCATGCCAGCTAGTTTGCAATTCAAGCTGGGTTTTCCTACAGTGCTTCCATGTTATTTTGATGGTCATAAATCCTGATACTATAAGCATACTCAAATATCATGTCCACTTTTGCAAATGTTACTTCCAGATTTTGCTAACTTTAAACAAGAGATTTTTAGATCAGGAACTTGTTGAACTAGTAGAGTATCATTGGAGTTAATAAATATAAATATAGATTGGCGCCCTTTGAGTACAAATATTTGTTTATTGAGTGTATTATTTCAAAAAATAAATTCTCAGTATCTTTCCAAGTAATATCTATATTGCTCCTTACCTAAGTGTACATTTACCTATATTTCTAGTACCTGCATGTTTTATATCTCATTAATTAATCCTTTGAGTTTGATTATGAGACCTTTTCCATCTCATTTTTGAATAAGGTACACTGAAAGTTATAAGTAGGATCACCTATGCAATTTGTGAGTCTTAGACAAAAAATGAAAATAAAAGAATTAAAATGTTCAAAATTTATAAGAAATCTCTACCTGGTAACATCAGAACATTAAGGAGAATTTGGTTCTAAGTATTGGTCTCTTAGAAACTGTATGTCACATGTCCAATAACAGGCCACAGATATAATGTTTCATCTATTTAATGTGCTACTATAGTCTTTTTACTAATAGTCTTTATTTGGGGGCCTGGAGAGATGACATAGTGGTTAAGAGTGCCAACTGCTCTTGCAGAGGACCTGGGTTCAATCCCAAGCACCCACATGGTGGCTGAGAACCATCTTTGACTCATGTTCCAAGGAAATCTGACATCCTCTTCTGACCTCCACAGCATTGCACAACACGGGTGCACAAACCTACATGCAGACAGTACATTCATACACATAAAAAATAAATAAAATTTAAAAATTAAAAAAAGTCTTTATTTTATTCTAATTGTGCTATAAACAGTTATATCATAAAAGAACAACACAATAATAGTAATAATAATAATAATAATAATAATAATAATAAATGCATAGTGTACAAGCCTGGAATGGTGGCATACATCTGTAATCCAAAATTTATTTGTTAAGTAGAAGCAAGGGGTGAAGGTTGAGGTTAAGGTCATCTTCAGCTACATAGTAAGTTTAAGGCTATCCTGGGCTACATAAAGCTCTGTGTCAAAAATACAGTACAACAAAACAACCTAAAGCAAAACAGGATACACCCCCAACATAGTGTCCATAACCTTGCACCCAAAATGTTAATTTTATCTTATCTTCTTTATAATCTGGGCATATGGCTTTAATACTTCATGGCCATCATTTGTCTTCAACCCCAAACCACATAGGAATGTGGGTACATATGTTTTCCATATCCTTTGAAACAAGGAAAATTATCCAATTTGTTTTGTAAACTATAGAGATTAAATTGATAACATTTGTTTGTGGTTGTGTGTATGTTAGGGTCAGAAAGGACACAATCCTCAGATAAGGTTTTACTTTCACAACACCATTAAATGCTGGATATAGGGTTTCAATGAAAGAAACACCAAGTCCTTTGTTCCAGAGCACAGTTCATAGAGAATTCTGAAGGAACAGGTTCTCAGCAGTCTGAGTCCACTCTTCACTTAAAAATGGATGTTACGAATAAGATTGGTTTTATTTTAGCATTACTGTGAGGTTCTCCCAAACTAGGTGTGTCAAGCTGACAAACAAATCTATCCAGCACAATGACACTTAATATATTTTATAAAAAGCCTAAGAATAGATTGTAGCTTTAAGACAAGGAAGGCACATGCATGCCTCAGAGAAGACAAGTAAACAGTATACTTGTTTGAGGATGATGAAGCTAAGAAATTTAGAAGTCAGGAGAGTGGACAAGTCATTTTAAATGGTGTTAAATTCTCAAAAAGTATGACAAGTACCAATTTTTAGTTGAACTTCTAACAGTCATCTGAGACCATCTAGCATATCAATTGACTCTCCTTTTGTAAAAAAAAACAAGTCTTTGCTTGATATGTTTGAACATTTATGACATTTTACTCCTAGCATGATTTTTCTTAGACTCAATTCTCTCAAAGTCTATTGGTATTTTATAAAACACCTTTACACAATATAATAAATCTGTTCTTATTTCCAAAACATATATACTGTCTTCAACAGGAGTAGTGTCCAAATTTACTATATTAGTTTCTTTTTCTGACGTTTCCATGCCATTCCCAGTTTGTAACAGAATGTAAGAGAATTAGGGTCTGGCTTTTTACTAAACTTTGCCTTAATGAAAATGTTGTGCGTGGTTTGATCATCAAGAAAGACAGTTAAAACTTTCTTCATCTCGACAATAATGGTGCTAATTTTTTTTTAGAATTTGTGTGTTGCTTGGTGCAACATTCTTGATTATTTTAAAGAGTTTTCCGTTGCATTAAAATTTGAAGTGTGGCACAAGTTGTCTCTTTCAGCCTGTCTTGGCTTTTGACGTGCCTTCCACATTTTGCCTAAACTTTACTATTTTTTTTTATTTAAAATAAGGGATGCAAAAAAAACCCCACAGAAAAACAAAAACAGGGAATGTTTTCCCTTCTTCATGAATGTTAGCACCAAATCCCCCAATTGAAAGGCAAGATGAGCAATGTTATTGTTATATTTCTTTCTATCTGAAAGCAACTGTGCTGTTCTCATGTGAATCGCTTAATGGGCCTTAGAATTAACTTACCACTTATTTTCAGACATGGTAACTAATGTATATGAGTGGAAGGTATATATTAATATTTTAGAGTAATATAAAGGGAAAAATGTGAATTCCTAAACATATTTCGGAGTTAACATATGGTTTATTCCCAAGGACATAATTCTGGTACATATATGACATTTGTATGGGCAGATTTTGGAGCAATACAAATGGGAGGGAAGAACAACAACATAAGGACTTGGTGAAAGAATGGATTGATACTGTTAAATTCTGCCCAAAGCAATAAATACCTGCAGAGAAAAATTTTAAAAAGACTGAGAGAAAGATGCAGGATATGTATGCAAGAATGCATAGACTGGGGGGAGGAGAGAAATGTATGAAATGGACAAAATTCAACAAATGAAAAAAAAAGGGATGTATAAGTCTTCTTTCCACCTAAACACATAGACACCAATATGGGGTTATTATCTGTTCTAGCTCTACATTACTCTGTCTCATTGATTAAGGAGGCCCAAGGAGAAGGAAAGGGATGAAAAAGGAAAATGTTGGTGTACAATCTAATTACATAAAACATTTATCAATAAAGTTCACAATCTTACATATGTGTAAGTCATAGTTCCCCTATGACATTTACCATTATAAGATCAATGATCATATATTATAATAGAATATGTAATAATAATGAAAATATTTAAACTATTACAAGAAGTAGCAATATTGGACAAATTGAGCATAAATGGTTATGAAAAAATGATTTAAATAACTTTATTTGGCTTTGTCATGACTTTTCTTCTTTAAAAGTATATAATAATTGTCAAATCAAAATAAATCAAGGTACAATAAAACAAAGTATATTTTCACGTTATTTATATAGGTGAATGTATATAATTTACATTCCTAATACATTGAATTTGGGTTAATTGTGCTATTCTGGGCAACCTTGACCAATCCTGAGATCACAAAGAAGAGAAATTCTCCTGGTGGTTTTAATGAAATGAGTTGCATATTATCTGTAAGAGGAGTGTTCAAAAACTGAGTAGACCTCAAGACCCAAGACTATCTTTCACAATCAGACAACAATCAAATCAAAACTTGTAATTTTATTTCTCAATGCATGAGATTCCCACATTAGTGTGAATTTCATACAGGAGATGAGCTCTATAAGAATGTAGGCCAGGAACCAGCATGGTGGTGCACACCTTTAATCCCAGCACTCAGGAGGCAGAGACAGGCAGATCTCTGTGAGTTCAAGGCCAGACTGGTCTACAGAGCGAGCTCCAGGCCAGCTGGGACTAAAGGGAGACCCTGTCTCAAAAAGACCAAAGGGAAAAAAAAATAAGAAGAAGAAGAAAAAGAAAAAAAAAAGAGTAAGAATGTAAGAACATGGGCCAAATAATACCTTGATTGATATTGTATGAGACCTTGAGAAGAAAACCTAGCTAGATGGTACCCACAAAATAACTAGAAATACATTTGCATTGCTTTCTTTAAACTCTATAACTATAATACAATCATTTTTAAATTTTTACTCTTCCTCCTCTCCTTATGGGACAGGATTGCCTACATAGACTAGGGACAACCCGTTTCATTTCATATATTCAATAGCAGATTGTGTTTCACCAACCAGACTTTTCCACCCCTAAGCCTCCATCCCTGTGTTTCTCAAACTGAACATAACCTTTTCCTGATTGTTTGCAGAAGACATTACCTAGTACCCTTTCCCAAGACCCCATCTTTCCAGCAATGACCACATGTGGCTAAGAACCATCTTTGAATCCAGTTCCAGGGGAATCCAATGCCCTCTTCTGACCTCCATGGCATTGCATGACACCGGTACACCAACCTGCATGCAGACAGTACACTCATACATATAAAAAAATAAATAAATTATTTTTTTTAAAAAAGAATTTCACTCACACAGAGATATTCTTATTCTCCTTCGGCCTCACATTTGTGCCCTAGGGAACCTACTCAGCATCTTGGAAACAATGATTATTGTCACCTTCCTAGATGGCATTGAGAACCCTTACCCTATGCAGTCCTAGTTTGGGCCTTCTACTGGGTCTGTGCCAGATCAGTGGCCACAAACTGACTGTTGCTCAGAACCCTCTGAACATTTAAAATAAAATAAGACAACTTTAAACATTTTTCTACAGAAACAGCACACAGTTTATGGATGATCGTTCCAACCCAATGCTTAACACTTGTTTCTAAAGGCTCAGCTTTGGTACATTCTCTTCATTCTTCCCCTGGAACTCCCACCATGGCCCCATAGGACAGGACTCCTCTCAGAGACAACGCTTCTGCATCCTTCAGTGCTCCTTCCTGATAGCTATCCCCTGAGGGATACAGCTCATTTTCTCACTATTTAAATTCTTTTTTTTTTTTAATTTTGTCTTTACAAGACAGGATCTCCCTTTAATCCCAGGTGGCCTGGAGCTTGGCATGTAGACCAAGCTGGCCTTGAACTCACAAAGATCTGCCTGTCTCTGCCTCCTGAGCACTGGGATTAAAGGCATGTGGCAACACACCCGGCCTACTCACTATTTAGATGCTTGACTCCATCATCAACAACTCTTTCCCACAGACCTAGGGAGGACCTTCTACCTGGCTAATTGCATGGCACCTACCTATCCAGTCGGCAAAACCCACTCACTCGCTTCAACTTCCAAACTCTACTAACAAATACTAACCAAAATTCAGCTAGAATTTTGCTTAATATAATAAATTGTTTTCTCTGTCACATACTTTATTACAAACTTTACCAATGTTTTAATGATAGGAGGTAGATATTTTGAGTAGACGATGATGTTGAGGAAAAGGGGCTTTGGAGACAAAGAATACAGCATGTCCACTAAGTGTGAGATTATCAAAGCATCTAAATATTTATTCCCATAGACAGGGTGCAAACACTTGGCATCCAGGTGGGTTTCTGGTGCACAGCCTTTCTGCCCACCCAGGAGGGCATCTCCCACTCACCACTAGAACCATACAGAAGAACTGTGTGTGTGGATAGAGGGACAGACATCAGTGCACACACTCGGTGGCTGGTACTGTGGTAGAAAATATAAACTCCTGGGCTGGAGAGATGGCCTAGCGGTTAAGAGCACTGACGCTCTTGCAGAGGACCTGGGTTCGATCCCCAGCACCCACATGGCAGCTAAGAACCGTCTGTAACTCCAATTCCAGGAGAACTCCAGTTCCAGGGGAATCCGAGACCCTCTTCTGACCTCCGCGGCATTGCACGACATGGGTGCACAGACCTGCATGCAGACAGTACATTCATACACATACAAAAATAAATAAATAATAATAAAAAATTAAAAAAAAAAGAAAATATAAACTCCTGGTGCTGTGGTTTGTTGAGGTTTGGATGATCCAGCAGTGTGATTATAGGCTACACACCCAGAGCTGAGGAAAAAAACAGCAGGAAACAACCTGAGTGACCAACCAGTCCTCCATATTAACATTTGAGATTAGCAACAGAAACCAAACAAACAAAGAAACAAACAAACAAAGGGGAGAAAAACAACAACAACAACAAATACACATGCCAAAGACATGACGGAAAAAAACAATATGGGAAAAGCTCAAAATAAATCCCCAACTAATTCATCAAGTCCTGTAGAAGATCTCAACAATGAGATATCCCTGTAAGGAAACCAAGACACTGACCTTAGAAGAACAATTGTAGACATATTCAAAGAATATAAAGAAAAACATCAGAGAACTAAAGAGAGAGAATGAAAAACTCATGAAGGAGCTAAAAGGAAAAGATGATGAACTGTGGAAAGAACGAAAGGGAGAGACTGACAAACTCCAAAAAGAACTAGAGGAAGAGAAATACAAACTCCAAAAGAACTAGAGAGAGAGAATGACAAACTCCAGAAGAAAGTGGAAACACTGAAAAGATCTCAGGCTGAAAGTAAAAAAGAAACTGACCAGCAAAGCAAGGAGCTACAAGAAGAGAATGAAAAACTCCAAAAGGAAGTGGAAATACTGAAGAAATCACAGTATGAAATGAAAAAGGAAATTGAACATTCATCCAATCAGCAGGAAATGCCTCAGAAGCAGAATGGATGAAGCAGGACAAAGAATATCAGACCTACAGGATAACACAATGCAGCTAGAAATCTCAAGTAAAGATTATGAAAAATTAAAAAAAAAAACAACACAAGAGCAGAACAACTAGGAAATGTGGGACACAGACCAAACCTCTGCATCATAGGGATAGAGGAAGGAGAAGAATCTCAAGAGAACGGTGTTGAACAGATCTTCAACAGAATAATAGAAGAAAATTTCTATTTTCTAGAAATTTCTTTTCTAGAAGAAAAAAACAAACCCATATAAATGCAAGAAGCACATAGAACACCAAATAGAAAAGATCAGAAAAGAAATTCCCCAGACCATATCATAGATAAAACACTAGATGCTCAAAACAAAGACAAAATACTGAAATCCACAAGAGAAAAACAAGTTACATATAAGGGGAAAACCCATCAGAATTACAGCAGACTTCTCAGTGCAAAGTATGAAAGTGTATTCACAGTGCTAAATGACTTTAGATGCCAACCCAGATTACTATACCCAGCAAAAATGTCAATCATAGTTGAAGGAGAAAGAAAAATCTTTCAGGACATAAACAAAATGAAAGAACACATGTAAAAAAAACCAACATTTCAGAAAATACTCAAAGCAATTCAAAGAAAAGAGGAAAGGAGCAAGTATCCTCAAGCAACCCAAGAGAGAAATTAACAAAATCATAACAGAGTAAATAAATACCTAGACCAAGAATGCAAACAAAAAATAAGTTGAAAGGAAACAACATACATCTCTCAATAATAATCTTAAATATTAATGGTCTAAAGTACCCAATCAAAAGACATAGACTGGGAGAATGGATTAGGAAAAAGAATCCATCTATATGCTGCCTACAAGAAACCCATCTCACCCTCAAAGACACACCACCTTAGAGTGAAAAGATGGAAAAAATAATATTCTAAGCAAATAGTACCAAAAAGCAAGCAGGAGTTGCTATTTTGATATCAGAGAAAATAGACCTCAGATTAAAATTAATCATAAAAGATAAAGAGGACCATTATATTCTTATCAATGGAACAATTAACCAGGAAGATTTCGTAATCTTGAATGTTTATGCACCAAATTCTCGTGCGAAACTTTATAAACACAATCCTTCATGACCTCAAGACACAGATTAATCATAGCATTCTAATAGTGGGGGACTTCAATACCCCCTGGATAGGTCAACTGGACAAAAAAAAATAGAGACATCATAACTGAACAATACAATGCACTAAATGGACCTCACAGATATCTACAGAATATTCCACCCAAACACCAGAGAATATCTGAAAGTGCCCCATGGAACATTCTCCAAAATAGACCACATACTGGCACACAAAAGAAATGTCAACAAATACAAAAGGATTGAATGTATTTCATGGACTCTATCAGACCACAGTGCAATAAATCTCAATATTAAAACCAGGATAAGCCCTACTAACTATAAGAACACATGGAGACAAAACCTACTAACTATAAGAACACATGGAGTATAAACAACACAATCCTGAATAATAAGTGGGTCAGGGAAGAAATAAAGAATGAAATAAAAGCATTCCTGAAAAAAAAGCATTCTGGGAACTAAACGAAAATGACAATGAGAATACA
>VZQC01006573.1:225607-253019 GCA_009823505.1 Rhizomys pruinosus
AAAAAGAGGGAGGTGGGAGGTGAGGTAGTATCCCTTCTGGGATACAATTGGAAAACTCTGTGTTCCAATCCTATTGATAAATTTTCAATTTTGAGATCTTGAAACTAACAATGGGAGGAGAATTGTATTTTCCCACAGGTAAAAATCACCAATCTAAATGCCTGAAAACATACAACTTTTGGCTGTGCAGGATGGACTGGGTAATGCGAATCTCTTAATGGACTCTAGAATTGACCTATACTTGTATTCACACATTGTAATTACCATATATGGGTGGAAGATATGTATTCATATTCTAAAAAAAATAGAATGTAAAGTTATACTTCCTTTTACCTTCATGCAACTTTACTGTTAAAATGTGAATCTCTAAATGTGTTTTGGAATTAATCTAGAGTTTATTTTCAGACTGTGTAATTTTGATTTATATTTGGAGTGTATATATGCATATTTTGGAATAATATAAAATTAAAGGGAACAAAAAGAGAGAAAAGCCTATTCAAACAACTGACCAAAAAATTAAACTTCTACATTGAAAAGTTATAAAAGAATGAATAAAAGATGCAAAACAGGACTGAACATGTATGACAGAATCCATGAGCTCTGGCAGGGGGTGAAGGGCATGAGGGGTGGGCATGGATGGGGGAATGAGTCTAAATTTGATTAAGAACTGTTGTATGGAATGCGCTCAATAAAAATTAACTTAATAAAAGAACTCATGATGTTTACAGAGCATGAGGCAGAGCGGCTGAGAGCGAACCCTGAGAGATGATGTCACTCTTCTTACATAAAGTGCTGTGACCAAATAAATGGATTCTCCTTCACCATCAAAACAAAACAAAACAAAATATTCCCAGATATCTTGTGGCTTGACTTAACAATTTTTTTTAACTTTGCAATGGTTTGAAAGAAATTCACATTTTCCTATAAAAGTTATATAGTTTATTTCATATTCATGTGTCATGCATAGTAGTAATGAGGTGCATTGCCCAGTCATATGCACAATCACAATGCGAAATCATTAATGCTCTACTCTATGACCCCAAGTTTAAGTGTATAGTAGATAATTATGGTGGTTAGCTTTAAATGTCAATTTTACCAATCTAGAATCACCTGGGGTGTCTCAATAAGGGACTTTGGATTGCTTTGTGGACATTTCGGTTGGGGATTTTCCACTCTGAGTTCTTAGGTGATTCATTCTTTGTGTTAAATCTTTGTAAGTTTATTTTCTGTAGATATTATTTCTTTTTTTTTTTAATTTTATTTATTTATGTGTATGAATGTACTGTTTGCGTGTAGGTCTGGGCACCCGTGTCGTGCAATGCCGCGGAGGTCAGAAGAGGGTCTCAGATTCCCCTGGAACTGGAGTTCTCCTGGAATTGGAGTTACAGACGGTTCTCAGCCACCATGTGGGTGCTGGGGATCGAACCCGGGTCCTCTGCACGAGCGGTCGGTGCTCTTAACCGCTAGGCCATCTCTCCATCCCCTGTAGATATTATTTCTTTTGATTTCTATTGTTATTCCAGAATGGAATCAGAGAATTAATTTCAGTTTTCTAGTTTTTGTAAAGACTTGCTCCATATCCTAAAATATAGTTGATTTAGTTTCATGGGATATTGTGAAGAATGTGCATGCTGACGTTATAGATAGAATACTCTGTAGATGGCTGCTAAGTCCTTTATGATCTACAAAATAATGTAAATCTGGCATGTCCTTGTTGACCTGTTTTTGATTACCTGTCAGGTCTGGGGAGTAGGAGACTGAGTTCTTCCAATGTTAGTGTGCTAAAATAGATCTGTTGTTATATCCTGTGGATATTTTTTTATTAAGAATGTTGGTACAACATATTGTTTGGTGCATATACATTTAGAATTCCATGCCCTTTTGATGGGTTGTTCCTTTAATCAACATGAAATGAACATTACCTCTTCTGATGAATATGTTTTGAAGTATACTTTTCTATATATCAGTAGAGCTCTACTGATTGCTTTCTATTGCCATTTGTTTAGAATGTTTTTTTCCATTTACACTGACTACATTAGTCAGTATACTTCTTGTCCATAAGCAACAAGTAGATGAGATCTGTATTGTTGATGTTGTATATGGTTTTTTGAGACAATATTTGCCTCTAGCCATAGGTGATCTAGAATTTGCTGCTGTGTAGACCAGGGTCGCCTAATCTCACATAGATCCACCTTCTCTGCCTCCCGAGTTCTCGGATTAAAGACATACACCACCAAGCCAAACAAGTCCTGTTTGTAAACTAATTATTTATTGCTGGGTGTGGTGGTGCATGCCTTTAATCCCAGCACTAGGGAGGCAGAGGCTGGCAGATATTTGTGAGTTCAAGGTCAGCCTAGTCTACATAGTGAGCTCCAGGCCAACTGGGACTAAAGGGAGACCCTGAATCAAAAAGATTAAAAAATTATTTAAAAAATGTTTTATTATTTTTATGTGTAAAAGTCTATGCCTTACATGCATGTAAGTACACCTGTGTTGTATAATGCCCACCTCACAGAGGTCAGAAAAGAGTGTCAGATCCCCTGGGACTGGAGTTACCCATAGTTGTTAGTCATCATGTGGGCACTGGGAACCAAACCCAGGTCCTCTGCAGGAGCAGTCAGTGCTCTTAACCACTGAACATCTCTCTAGCACCAGACCCTGTTTTTTTTGGGGGGGGAGGGGTTGCATTGTAGTTTATTAAATAATTTTCTTATCATTTTGTCCATTTTACCAGAGTCCTCAACATGATTTGATGCACAAGCTTAATGGTTTCACTCCAAGTTGTATTTTAGTTAAATTTTGCATGGAGCCATTCAATGTGGTAGTTTGAATGAGAGTTTCCCCCATAGGCTTTAAGTATTCAGACGTTTTGACTCCAGTTGTTGGCACTGTTCTTGGAGGTCTTAGACGTATGGCCATCCTGGAGGAAGTATGCCATTGGGGGTGGGCTTAGTGAGTTTAACAAGCCTTGCAGTCTCCAGTCTCCCCCTCTCTTGACTTACTGTACTTATTGTGAGATGTGAACCTTGGCTTTCTGCTCCAGTTCCAGCCACCATGCCTCCCACCACAATGGACTCTGATTTCCTGGAACTGTCAATTGTAAGCTCAAATAAACTTTTCCTTTTATAAGTTTCCTTGGTTGTGGTGGTTTTATCTCAGCAACAGACAAGTGACTAATACAGTTATTTGGTACCAGAGAGTGGGCTGTTGGCTGTGAAGAACCTGACCATGTGGATTTTTGGAGAAATGTGGAAAACTCTGAAACTTTGGGTTAGAAAAGCTGTTGATTACTGTAAGCAGAGCTTAACAGGCCATTCTAGTAGAAGCTTGGAAGAAAGCTTTGCTGCAAAACATGTAGTTCCAGAGGAAAATAAAGACTTAGGCAGCAACTGGGATCTTTTGTCAGTCTGTCCACAGTCTGCCCACAGCTCAAATTCTTGCCTGGTGAAAAGCAATGGACTATGGACTGGAGAGATAGCCTAGTGGTTAAAAGCACTGACTGCTCTTGCAGAGGACTGGGGTTCGATCCCCAGCACCCTCATGGCGGCTAAGAAACATCTGTAACTCCAATTCCAGGAGAACTCCAGTTCCAGGGGAATCCGAGACCCTCTTCTGACCTCCATGGCATTGCACAACATGGGTGCACAAACCTTCATGCAGACAGTACATTCATACACATACAAAAATAAATAATTTTTTTAAAAAATTAAAAAAAAGAAAAGCAATGGACTAATGTCTTTGGAGGAGGATATTTCAAGACAGCCTAATGTAGAAATGGTGGCATGGCTATTATGGTAATTATTATACAGATCTACAGTGAAAAAGAACAGATGGGACAGAAAGAAATACAGAATGTACAGTTTGGGTCTGAAAAGTACACTAAGAAGATTAAAGGTGGGGCCAAGGCATGTGAAGGAGAGGCTACCTTTCATAAGGAGATTAAAGTGATTAAGGAAAGGCCTACATATTTACAAGTAAACAATGGAAAAGTGAGATTAAAGTTATTAATGAGGGGCCTCGAGATTTACAAGTAAACAACAGAAATAGTACCTTCAGGGCAAGACCACACCCAGGTAATCCTCTAACTTTTGAAAGGAAAATACTGAGAGGGTTTTCTGCTCCAACAAGTTCAGGACAGAGAAAAATTGCAAATGAGGTTGAAATAGGCCAGGGTCCATCCCAAACTTGCAGCCAAACTTGGAAGTTTAATTCACGTGCTGCTGGCTTTAGAGGCATGAAGTTCTTCCTCTGCAGTTTCAGAGAGCCGCAGATGCCAAGCAGAGTTCAGCAGGGGCATCCCTGCATAAAGAAATCCCTGATAGGCCATTGTGTGAAGCTGTGAATGTGAAGCCTGGTGGGCAGCAGAGTCCCCAAGAAGACATTCGAGATGCCAGAGTTGTGAGATATTTGCCAAGGAGAGTTGCTTACAGGGAGTGGTACCAGCCTAAGGAAGAGATCCATGTTGCATGCAATCCTGGAAAAGCTGAGCCATCTCAGCCCTTTGGAAGTAAATTCCCAGAAGTTGCACATGGAGCTACTGGACTTGTTGTTTGCCCTGCTGGTTTTCAGTCTTGTTTTGGTCCAGTATTTCCTCACTATGCCTTTATTCCTCCCTTTTGGAATGGGAATGTGTATTTAGTTCCACTGTATATTGGGAGTATGTAATTTGCCTTTTGATTTTATAGGAGCTTACAGTTAAGAGATTAGCCTGTGTCTCAGAAGAGATTTTGGACTGTAGACTTTTGAATAGAATTGAGACTGGTAAAGACTATGGGGACTTTTAAGGTTGGACTAAATGCATTTTGCATTTTATATGGTCAGGAGCCTATGGGAGCCAGGGAGTGGAATGTGGTGGTTTGAAAGAGAGTGTCCCCCATAGGCTTTAAGTATTCAGACATTTTGTCTCCAGTTGGTGGCACTGTTCTTGGAGGTCTTAGAAGGTGTGGCCATGATGGAGGAAGTACGTCACTGGGGGAGGGCTTAGTGAGTTTAACAAGCCTTGTGGTCTCCAGTCTCCCCCTCTCTTGATGGTGCTTATTGTGAGATGTGAACCTAGGTTTTCTGCTCCAGCTCCAGCCTCCATGCCTCCCACCACAACGGACTCTGATTCCCTGGAACCGTCAATTGTCAATTGTAAGCTCAAATAAACTCTTCCTTTCATAAGTTTCCTTGGTCATGGTGGTTTTATCACAGCAACAGAAAAGTGACTAATACATATTCCAACAAGGAACTCATCTTACTCAGCTTTTTAGAATCCTGGGTTTCCCCCTGGGCCTTGATGCTGCTGGAGGGGAGGGCCTTGGTCTGCCATGAAAGAGGAAGCCTCTCCCCAGCACTAACAAGGGAAGCAGAATGGCTTGAGATCCAGGGAAGTAGGGCTCCAGTGTTGCCCACTCTTACCCAGAAGGCTCAGTCTGAAGTCCCCAGTGGTGGCAAGGACAGTACAGAAGGGTGCTGTGCTGGATAGCTTTAGTGTCAGCTTGACACACCTGTGTTGAGGGAGCCTCAATTGGGGAATTGGCTCCATTGGCCTGTGGCCACATATGTGGAGTATTGTCTGATTGTCGAGCAGTGACAGTATAAGAAGGCAGGCTGGGCATGAGCTGGGGAGCAAGCCAGTGAACAGCCTTCCTCCATGGCCTGTGCTTCAGCTCCTGCCTCCAGGTTCCTGCCCTGAGTTCCTGCTTTGGGCTCCATAAGTGATTAACTGTGACCCGTGAGATATAAGCTGAATAAACCCTTTCCTCCTCAAGTTAGTGTCGGTTAGAGTGTTTTTTCACAGCAATGGAAGACAAACTAGTACAGGTGCTCATGGCCTTCAGCATCTTCCCCAAGAGAACTTCCCAAACACCAGATCCTGTTCTTTAATCCAAATGCTAGTCTATATTTTTTTGTTCAGAGTCATTATTGAAAGACATGTGTTCATTTTTGTCATTTGGTGGTTTTCATAACTTTTGATACTTTCCTAACTTTCATTTACTGATCTGCCCTTCTAATGTAATTATATTTTTGTCTTTACTATCTAAGAATTATTCAAGTTTCTTTATTGTGTGTTGATCATAGTGATTCTTCTACTTCAATTATGTGCCTTCTTCGCTGAATATAGTACTCTTAGCTGTTTTTTGTTTTTGTTTTTGTCTTTCATAGCTTGGAGTGTCTGTGGGGTAGTCTTTGATTTTGGCATATGTCATGTGTGCTTCCTCTGTCTTGCTCTGTATGTTTGTGATCTGCTTCCTCTATCTTTGTTCTGTACATTCAGTGCTTTAATTATAATATGAGAGGGGAAGTTCCTTTCTGGTCTTGCATGTGTGGCATTTTAAAAGACTCCTGTATCTTAATGACCATCTCTTTCTCTAGATTTAGGGTGTTTTCTGCTGTGATTTTATTAAATAGAAACTCTTTAGGATTTCCAGGATTCTGGCTGATGGTAAGGTCTCAAAGAAGTTTCCATGAACCAGTGAATGACACTTTGAATTTCAGTCATAAATACATCCAATCAGAGATCAAAGAACACTTCTGAACAGATTGACGGACGAAAACTGAAAATTAATTGAGGTGTGATTAAGAGAATTAATAACTAAAAGAATAAGATGGAGAATATCAAGCTGAGAGAGAGCAAGACTGAAAAACTGAGACACATTTCTTTCACTTTTACCTGGAAACTAGTCCCCGAGTTAATGTTATGTAGAGACATCCAAATAGGTTTATAATAATCTCAAAATAATAGTCTAGGACCAATTTTCCTTTTCTTTCTTCTTTCCTTTTATCTTCCTTTCTTCTTCTTCTCTCCCTTCATCCCTCCTTCCTTGCCTCCTGCCACCCATAACTTCTTTGCCTGATATCCCCCTTTCTTTTTTCTTCCTTTCTTCTTTCCTTTCTTTTTCCCCTCCTCCTCTCCACCCATACCTCTTTTATTCCTTCCCTGCCCCCTTTCCATTCATATTAATTCTCTCTCTGTCTCTCTCTCTCACTCTTCCTTCTTTCCTTCCCCCTCTCTTCCTCTCTCTCTAATTTGGCCTGGCACTGTGTTCAAAGCATGAACTGCATAACAACTGCTGGGGAAAATAGTTTCAAGGACAGATTCACAGATTTTTTTCAAGCTAAGAATTCTTATATATTCACAAGATACTCAGAAATCATAAAAAAAGAATGAAAGAGTCTGGAGTTGGTGTAAATGTACTGCAGATATAACTTCAAGATTAATGATAGTAGGAAAGTATTCAGTTATGAGGGGGCAATGCCAGAGTTTCAACAAATTACCCAATCTTCACAAATTGTAAATAAACAGATATTCAACAGGTTTTGAAAGATGTGAATCCTAGTAACGTTTTAACATTTATTGATTTGTCACTTTAGTGGGATGTTTGGTTTAGGATGGAAAAAGGAGTAGAAAACAACTTTCTTATGATGTATAGTTGTTTTTGGAAGGGTAGGTCACAATATCTAAAGGGAAAATGTGTAGGTAAATGTTTAGTCATAGAAAGGACTCAACACCAGCGACACCTTTATTAGCAGGCTGAGAAGGGAGAAATTACCCAAACTCTTGAAGAGTAAAAGTGTTTCTTCATCTACTGGGCTTGTATATATCTACCTATATATTCTCCCTATAAAATTTAGTGAAATATAGGAAGAAACTGAAATAAATGGTTACCAGAGTGATATGGAGAGATGGCCTAGCGGTTAAGAGCGCCTACTGCTCTTACAGAGGAACCGGGTTTGATCCCCAGCACCCACATGGCGGCTGAGAACCGTCAGAAACTCCAATTCCAGGAGAACTCCAGTTCCAGGGGAATCCGACGCCCTCTTCTGACCTCCGCAGCATTGCACAACACGGGTGCACAGACTTGCATGCAGGCAGTACATTCATACACATTCAGAAATAAATTAAAAAAAATGTCCTAATAGTGACATTTTATGATAGGAACTGTAAGCCATCCAACTGCAGCCTCTGACATTATTCAACATTGATTTAGAAAAATGTTTGCAAAAGTTCTGCTATACAGCTTGACAAGAATATCACAGGTGAAGATTTGCTAAGCACAGTGTTACAGCACAAAGGACTGGAAAACTGCACATTATTTTCTGAACTTCAGGGGAATAACAAAACTATGAAGTAAGGTTAGAATATATTTTTACTGATTTTCATAGGAAGTGTACACTTTTAGTCGAGCAAATATTTTCTCTTAGTTATGTAAAAATATACTTTACCAGAAAAACAGTGCTAGAAAAATCTATTATGTATAAAATAGTTTCCAATATTTAGACAAAAGAATAAGGAAATAATTTAAAACAGCAAGAACTATGCAGATGGGTTTCCACACAATCCTTATTTTAGATTTAAGACCACACATCTCAAAATTATATCATTGTACATATACTATGAGCTGAAGATGAAAAAGACCAGCTGTGCATTTTAGGTAGATGTGAGGATCTTGGTCATAGCTGTATGTGTCATAAAATCAGGATAAAGATTAAAGAAGACATTGTTTAAAGGGAAAAAGTAAGATTCAAGAACATAGGAATATGCTTACACTTTGATTAATAAAAATTACACTTATTTTGGGGGGTTTGGCAAAGAATGAGTTTGTAAAAGTGGGAAACAATTATCAAAAGATAAATATGTGAAGGCTAACTTTGAAATTGTCAACAGAACCTGGGTAAGACTTTGATTTTTCTGTTCTTAGTTTGAAATTACATCAGTTGGAAAACAGTTTTCCACCAAAACAGAGATGATTTAGTTGACAAATCCTTATTGATTAGCCTGTGACTTGAAAGAAAAGATAAATATGTAATGAATCAGATTTACTATACAAGGAAGATTAGAAATTACTGAGATAGAGTTTTCTCTTTTACCAAACTACTCAATGTCCTTTCAACCCACATTTATTGGGCTTTATTATCAGACTGCCTATATTTAAAATATTTGTATTGAGCTTTTGTACATTTCATATAACATTTTTCAATCAAATTGAGACCCCATCCCTATCCATACCCTCATAACCACAGACTCATGCATTACATCATACATGTTAAGTTACATCCAGTCAAATATTTGTACCCTGGTGTCCATCTGTGGAAGTTCATTCCCTGGAATCTAGTCAGCCCATCTGACTAGTACCCAGTAGTACTCAGTCCCCAACAGTTCCCAGGCTAGGGATGGCCTTCCACCTATTTCCCTTGCTCCACTCTGGCTCTTTGTCTGATTGAGTCAGCATGAGTCTCGAACTTGATGCCACCATTGGTGCAAGTTCACATGTGCAAGCTTCCATTAGCCTGAATGTGTCAGTTTCCCTGTGTTCATGGACCAACCCTGGCTCTTACAATCTTTTCACACTCTCTTTCACAATGGTCCTTGAGTCATGGGTGGGTGAGGTTTAATATAGAATTCCTATCCAGGGACACACACTCTGCAGGCTCTTATTCTCTAAAACTTAGGCAACTGTGGTCTTCTCTGTGTATCACGTTTGGTTGTATAAAGAAGCTTTGCTGGCAAGAGTTGAGGAATGCAGTAGTTTTCTCTCTAATCCCTTTTAAGCTGTGTTCCATGAGCCTTCGATATAGAGGTTCCATTTTAGCTCTGCTACCTAAGACTGAGCATCTCTTAGATGTGTACTTTCTGCGTGTGCCAGTTGTAGAACTTTGCTGTAGCCACCATCTTTGCAAAAAAGAAGCTTCTTTGATGAGTGCTGTAAGGCATATTTGTCTGTAAATATAAGGATCCATAATTAGCATATTATAATAAATTGCATTTGTCTAGAGATATGAGAGAGTATGGAATCTATGACATCTCAAGTAATGTGTATTTGGCTGAGCTTACAGTGCTACCCATTGAGGGAACTTTACCCTACAAAATATAGGTGTAAGAAAGGACACTTAAATCAGACATCAGTTGCTCAGCAATTAACAATCGGTAAGTGGGACCTCATTAAGCTACAAAGCTTCTGTACAGCAAAAGAAACAATGAAGGAAGGGAAGAGCAAACCCAGAGTGGGAGGAATTCTTTACTAGCAACACACTCAAAGAGAATAAATAGCTAGAATATACAAATGACTCAAAAAACAAAGAAAAAGAAAATAAATAACATAATAAAAGTATGGGCACAGACCTGAACAGAGAGTTCTCAAGTGAAAACAAATAAAAATGACAAGGAAACATCTTTAAAAAGTGCTCAACACCCTTGGTAATTAAATAAATGCATATAAAACCACTTTAATGCTCCATCTTACCCCAGTTTGATTGGCTTAGATCAAGAGAACAAAAGAAACCAGGAGTGGTGGTGCACACCTTTAATACTAGCACTCAGGAGGCAGAGGCAGGTGGATCTTTGGGAGTTCAAGGCCAGCCTGGTCTACAGAGTGAGTTCCAGGACAGCTGGGGCTACAAGGAGACCCTGTTTTGAAATGAAAAGAGAACAAAAGACACCAAATGGTGGTGACGGTGTGGAGAAAGGGAAATCTCATTCACCGCTGGTGAAGCTCATTCAACCATCCATAATGGTTGCAGGCAAATTCCTGCAACCATTATGGAAAGGAGTGTGAAAAACTGTCATAAAACTAACAATTATTCTACCATATGATCTGGTTATAACAGTCTTTGATATATACCCAAAGACTTCATCCTACTGTAGATACCTGTATATCATATTTGTTCCTGTCTGCTTCACAATAACTAAGCAATGGAAACAACCTAAATGTCTCTCAACTGATGAATGGATAATACAATGTTGTAGGTTTACACAATAGAGTTCTACTGGACAGTATAAAAAGCTGAAATTATGAAATTTGCAGGTAAATGAATGAACTAGAGACTCTTATACTAAGTTACATAACACAAATGCAGAAAAGCAAGTGATGTGTGCCCCCCCCCCAATTTGAGGATTGTAGCACCAATCCCTTATATGTGAGTATACATCCTGTTTTAACAGCAGGAGCCAGCAAATGGAAAGGTAACACAGAAGTAAAAGAAAAGAAAGAGCTCCAAAGAGAGGAGATAGTAGGGAGAAGATGTTCTAGGGGGAGGTGGGGAAAGTGGAAGTGTTCAGCTGGGAGGGAAGAAAGTGGAGACATGCAGGAGTCCATGGTGGAGGCAAAGGAGGGAACTCAAGAAAGGGAGGATGGGGGAGGGTGGAAAAGAGAGTGCTTGGACTGGGGAGGCAGGTTTGATGGGGAAGAGAAAGGAGAGATGAATGGAGCTTGTGGGGTGCTAAGGAAGCCACAAAGAAATGTCTTGTCTTGATAACCCCCTTAGAAATATCCATAGTGTCTGAACATTAGTGTATGTGTATACCTGGGTGCCATGCAGCAAGGCGCACAGTGACAGATAGGAGAGATCTCTCTTCAAATGGTTGGTCAGAGTAGTCCAAGAGACTACCGAAATAGCACAATTTCCAGGGCTCTTGTTTATCTCCCAGAACTGGAAGGTAAGACCCTACTGTTGAAGACAGGACACATTTTGGTCACAGGACTTGGAACAATGATGCAGGAACTGACCTAGAAGACTTCAACCTGAAGTTTGCTCTCATAGTTCCAGAGGATGCTATGTAAGCTCCTAGGGAAGAAAATCAACCAATGGTCAAACCCAGATCTAGAGCCTAATAACCAGTAGCAAACTACCTTTGTTTCTGCAGCAAAGGGACTGTTACCTGAGAGAAAAATCAACACCTATAAAATAGGCTGGCCTATTTTTTTTTATTGATGCTTTGTGTATTTCATACATCATTTTCCAATTCAGTTCAGGCATATATCCCCTTCCCTTCTCCCCACCCCACCGCTACCCATCCCAGATCATGCATTCTGGCATAACTTTTCTGCATCTTTCTGTTTTTTTGTTTTGTTTTGTTTTCATTTTTTTTAACAATAAGTGATAATTTGTGACTACAAGCATCCTACTATTTTTAAGAATGTTGTTAGTTCAGTTTAGTAAGAATTCACTCTCCCTTGGTGTCTGGTCTAATGGACTAAGAACCCTGAGAATTCTGATGAGAAATAATAATCTCTCTACCCTTGATGTCCCTTCTTCATAATTTTATTCTCATTAACTTTCTGATTCTGATTGCTATACATAAACCTCCACTTCCTGTTATGAATGAGCCCAGACTCTATCCCCTGCTGTGATATTCTTGGTTATATTGTACTTGTCTTGAATACTATCTTCTTCACACTGTTTACAAGTACCAGAATCATTTTTCTTTAACTTTATATAAAACTCTTTAACCATAAAATAGTTGTCCAGTAAAATGAAGACAAATTATCCAGTATATGTGGTCTTTCACAGAGAATGTTGAAGTTCCGTTGTCCTCCTGAAGAAAGTATAGGGAGGGAGTATTCTATAGAAGGGAGGATTTTTTTCATTATACAAGGGGATGACCTATGAAAAGGACATTTCAGATTGGAGGATAAAGGTCAAAAGCCTGGGAGGGATAACAGAGAGGTAATGTTAGACAAATGTCAGCATTCTGCTGAAATAAATGAAGTAAAGATGAAGCCAATGGATGAGGATGCAAAAAGAGAACCTCGACATTTCTGGCTTGTCATACAGTGATTGCTCTGAAAAACCCTTAGATAAATCAAAAAACGAAGACCTGAACTCAGCAGCATTTAGCTTACAAGGAATAAAATGGGGCCATAACGTCTTAAAAACAAGGATATATAAACCTCCATAATTTGACTTTGCATCTGAATTTATCATTTATTATATGTTCATGATAGTACTGTCTAAATGGACAGAAAACAGTTTCTCGTAAAAATAATAAAGCACTTAATATTTCTCTCAATTAATTATACGTTAACATTACCTTTTAAACTGGCATCTCTATAACACATCTTAAATATATTTATTATTTTATTTCTTCCTTTAGCTTATAAAAATACAGTTATTTAATTCAAATCTCACTAGTGCACATATTGTCATTAGATAATTTCATGATATGCAATGTGATTCCTTATATATTTAGAACACCTACAATGGATGTTTTCATGAAGTTAAAGATTTTAAAATATGATGATGAGTGGCTGTTACTTCTGGTATTAGCTATAAAGATATAAGTGATCTAAAATGCATTGAATATGAAGTAATAATCTTAGATTTGGAAAATAAGAGAAAAGCATTCTGAATAACCTTTAAGTGCTTTAGTGTCAGGCTCCAGGTCCTTGGTGCTTTCTTTTCCCTTCCTACACCAATCTTTGTTTCCTGACCACCCTTCCCTAAGCTGGCCATACCTTTGCAGTTAGTTCTTTGCTGTTCTCTGTAATCTATCCACTTCCCATGCTTAGTGTTTGTAAGTGGTCTTCTCTATACAGAACATACCTACTGCTGTCTTTAGCTGCATGTGACTAGAATACAAACTCAGGGTTGTATCAGATATTCAACATGTGGCTTTCATTTCTCTAATAAGAATGTTATCAAGTACATATGATTGTGAAAGTTTTCCATTTTAGAGAATTTTTACTTTTTAGTATTAGAAATGCAAAATACCTCTAAATAGAAAAAAGTATGTGACAATTGTTTTGATCAGTCATATAAAAAACAAAATTTTTGTTTGGTGAAATACAGATACTCTGAGCATTCCTAGACTGTCATGATATATATTACAGACTATATGCACTAAACAAGAAAAATATACTTCTCAATGTTCTAGCGACTAGGGTGTTGACTTTTTTTTTCTTTTTATTTATGTGTATGAATGTATTGTCTGCATGTAGGTTTGTGCACCCATGTCGTGCAATGTCCCAGAGGTTAGAAGAGGGTGTGGGATTTCCTTGGAACTGAAGTTAAAGACAATTCTCAGCCGCCATGTGGGTGCTGGAGATTGAACCCATGTTCTCTGCAAGAGCAGTTGGCGCTTTTAACTGCTAGGCCATCTGTCCAGCCCCCGGATGTTGACTTTCAATGCACCATCTTACCAAAGTATCTTCTTTCTTGTTTGTAAATAGATACTTTGTGTAATTGTTGAGACAGAGTGAGAGAGAGAGAGAGAGAGAGAGAGAGAGAGAGAGAGAGAGATTAAGATTTGATGTTAATTTACTTTTAACAGCAGTGTCTTATATTCATTCTACTACCTGGTCCTATTTTTCAATTCAGTTACATCAAAAGGGCTTACCTCCAAATATCATCACATCCAGGACTACTGGGTGCTTGAGACTGTGGAAGAACACAGACCTCTGTACCATACAGTAGTGAGTAATGGAACAGATGGTTATACTCATGACTGAGCTGTTATCTGTGCTGAGTTTTAGATTTGCAAATTATGTTTTAGGATCACTGGACAGTATTTTCATTAGCTGTATGTGGTTTTAGTGAAATGGAAGATCCTTCTCTGCTCCTTATTATAGGTTGAACTTTGTCTTCCAAAGTTATTTCAAAAGATATTTCAACAACATCCAGTATCTGAGATTATGATTACATTTAAAGGAAGGGAGTTTAAAGATATAATTATAGCTGAATAATGTCATATACCTGGGTCCAGTTCCAATATGACTGTTTGATTTTATATGGAGAAATTAGGATATTGACATACAGATGACAGAGTATCTGAAGATAAAAAGTTAGCCACAGAGACCTCCACAGAAACTCACGCTTCTGACCCCTTAATCATGTGCCATACTTCAGCCAAGAGAATCATGAGAAAATGAATCTGTTGTTTAAGCAGACTTGTCTGTGGTACTGTGTTTTGAGCGCTCAGATAAATTACCATGCCCTTGTAGCTCAGATACAATACAACGAGAAGGCTTCACTTGAGTGACTTCTGACATCCCTCTTTCTACTCAGTGGTTCTGATAGCATGAACCCTATATTTCTTCAACTTCATTACCTAGAAGCAATAGAGATTTGAAAGATATTTGGCATGCATCCTTAAATAACTTTACACTGAAAAGTAGATATTGTGCCCCTTCATCCCTAACACTAGGGACAAATATGCTTTTTATATGTGTGGACTTTGTTGGAATCAAGAACATTTTCTTTTGCAGACCATCATTTGTTCTTCCATTCCCTTCCTTCCTTCCTTCCTTCCTTCCTTCCTTCCTTCCTTCCTTCCTTCCTTCCTTCCTTCCTTCCTTCTTTCTTTCTTTCTTTCTTCTTACCTTCCTGCCTTTTTCGTCCTTCCTTCCTTTCTTTTCCTCTTTTCTTTCTTTAGAAAAATGTGGACCTCATTGACTTCCCTCTAGAGAGTTAATCTCTAGAAGAAACACAAAATAATGAGGAGAAATATTGACATTTAGACCACTGACTTATTAAAATTGTTATAGTAACACAAGCCTTTTACTAGAAATCTGCTCAAGAATCTCTGGCATGGGTGGAAACTTAACTTTCCAGTTTTGCTAAATCAATCATCTGGTCACAAAGCTACTCCAGCTTAAATCATGCAAAACAATTAGGAGGGCTCCCTACTATGTTAATGAGATGGTGAGCTTTCCTATCAAGAATTCCTGGCCTCATTGCATGCTTATGGAATAGGGCAGACATGTAGTTTTCCTTGTCTCCCTGCTTTTCTGAATTCTTTCCAAAAAAGCATAACTTCTCTTTCTCATATTTTTGTCTCTTTTCTAACCATGCTTTCCCTAATGCTAAGGCTGCTTTTGGTTTTCTTTATTTTTCCCCTCCCTTCCCCCATCATGTGGAAGCTGGTCACCACATGCCTACCACTCATGATGGCCATAAGGAGACTTATCTTTTTCTCTTCCATTTGCCTGCTTAGGGCAACTATTGAGATTTAAGTTTTGACTGGCTTGAAGAATTTCTTTAAATTCTAACAAAATTGTCCTAAAGCTTCAATTTGAGTCCTTCCTTAAATTCTTTAAAAAGTGTTTATTTATAGCTGGGTGTGGAAGTGCTCACCTTTAATCCTAGTACTGGGGAAGCAGAACTAGGTGGATATTGGGAGTTCAAAGCCAGCCTGGTCTACAGAGTGAATTCCAGGACAGCTGGGGCCTCAGGGAGACCCTGTCTCAAAAAGACCAAAAAAAATTATTTATTATTTTTATTGAGAATTTATGCATCTTGTTTATTTTTTATAAAGTATGATTACTGATGCATTGTGTATCTCATACATTTCTCAGTCCAATTTAGACTCATTCCCCTTTCCATGCCCCCGCCCCACCCATTCATGTATTTTGCGATACATGTCTTGCAAATTTTTCTCATTTTTAAAGTTTTTCTATGCAGAGGTTTATTGTTTGGGGCAAGAGTTAATTGTTTCAGTCAGTTCTTTGACCCAGTCCCTTTGTTGTTGTGCCCTCCTGTTTGTATTGTTCCAAAATATACCTATGTATAGTCTAAAAATAAGTGGTAAGTTAATTCCAGAGTACGATACGAGATTGACAATATAAAAGCACAGTTGCGAGGCTGGAGAGATGGCTCAGCAGTTAGGAGCACCGACTGCTCTTGCAGAGGACCCCAGTTTGATTCCCAGCACCCACATGGCGGTTAAGAATCCTCAACTCCAGTTCCAGGGGAATCTGACGCCCTCTTCTGACTTTCACGGCATTGCATGTCACGGGTGCACCAACTTACATGCAGACAGTACACTCATATACATAAAAATAATGAATTAAAAAATAAATGAAAGCACAGGTGCTTTCAGGTAAAAAGAAATGTAACCTTAACATTGTTCAACTTGCCTTTCAACTAGGGATTTGGTGCTAGTATCCACCAATGAGGGATACCATTTTCTTTTTGTTTTACTGGGACTGTGTTACTTCACTTAACATGATATCTTCTAGACCCATCCATTTACCTGCAAAGTTCATGATGCCATCTTCTTTCTTTACTGCTGCACAGAACTCCATTTTGTACGTGTACTACATTTTCTTTACTCATAGATTGAGGGGCATTTGGATTGCTTTCAGCTCTTCACTATCGTGAAGAGAGCTTCAATAAGCATGCATGCGCATGTATGTTTGCAGTAGGATGAGTCTTGTGGGTATCCCCAAGAGTGGTATGACTGGGTCAGGTGGTAGGCTCATTTTGAGTCCGTTAAGCATTCTCTACACTACTTTTCATAGTGGCTGTATGAGATTACATTCCCACCAGCAGTGGATGTGTGTTCCCCTTTCCCCACACCCTCTCCAGCATTTTGTGTCTTTTGTGTTCTTGCTCTTATCCAGTCTTAGCAGAGTGACATGATACCTTAAAGTGGTTTTAATTTGTATTTCCTTAATTATTAATGATGTTGACCATTTTTTAAGATGTTTCTCAGGCATCTTTACTTCCTCACTTGTGAAATCTCTGTTCAGCTCTTTACTCCATCTTTTGAGTTAGTCATTTGTTTTCTTCTTTGTTTCTTGAGTAGTTTATATATTCTGGATCTTAATGCTCTGTCAGATGGGTCACTGGTGAAGGTTTCCTCCCACTCTGTGGGTTTTCTCTTCACCTCATTGAATGTTTCTTTTGCTGTACAGAAGCTTTTAAGTTTAATGGTGTCCTTCTTGTCAATTGTTGACCTTATTTCCTGTGCAGCTGCTGTTTGATTGAGAAAACCCCTACTCTCAACCTGCACAAAAATAAACTCCAAGTGGATCAAAGATCTCAAGGTAAAAACCAAAACCCTGAAGGTGATAGAAAAATGGTTGGTAACAACCTACAAGATATGGGCGTAGGAAAAGACTTTCTAAATCAAACAGCAGCTGCACAGGAAATAAGGCCAATAATGGACAGGACCTCATCAAATTCAAAAGCTTCTGTACAGTGAAAGAAACCATCAAGGAAGTGAAGAGCTGGAACCAACCCAAATGACCCTCAACAGAGGAGTGGATGACAAAAATGTGGTACATCTACACAATGGAGTACTACTCAGCGGTACAGAAAGATGACATCATGAACTTTGCAGGTAAATGGATGGAACTCAAAGCCATTATGCTAAGTGTAGTATCACAGGCCCAGAAAAACAAGTGGCAAATGGTGTCCCTCATTTGTGGATGGTAACACCAAATCCCCAGATGAAAGGCAAGCTGAACATCATTATTGTTATATTTCTGTTTATCTGAAAGCAACTATGTTATTATAATGTAAATCTCTTTTTTTTTTTTTCAATGTTTTTTGTCTTTTCGAGACAGGGTCTCCCTGTAGCCCCGGCTGTCCTGGAACTCACTCTGTCAACCAGGCTGGCCTTGAACTCACAAAGATCCTCTTGCCTCTGCCTCCTGAGTGCTAGGATTAAAGGCGTGAACCACCACACACAGCTTTAATGTAAATCTCTTAATGGGCTCTAGAATGGATCCACCACTTACTTTCAGACTCTGTAATTAGTGTATATGTATTCATATTTTAGAGTAATATAAAATTAAAGGAGGAAAACTAGAATTCCTAAACATAAAAAAAATACTGCAAGAAAGATGCAGGACAGTTATGGCAGAATGCATGATCTGGGGTGGGGTGGGGAAGAGGAAAGGGGGATATATCTAAATTGAACTGAGAAATGATGTCTGAAATACACAAAATATGAATAAAAGCATTATAAAAAGAAAGTCTTTTTCTATGCCTATGACGTGTAGTTTGCTGCCAACGTTTTCTTCCATCATCTTCAGAGTTTTGGGTTTCACATTGAGGTCTTTGATCCATTTGGAGTTAATTTTTATACAGGGTCAGAGGCAGGGGTTTAATTTTATTATTCTATAAATGGTGATCAAGTTTTGCAAACAACATTTGCTGAAGATACTCTCTTTCCTCCACTGAATGTTCTTGGCCCCTTTGTCAAATATGAGGTGGCTGAAATTGTATGAGCTCAAGTTTGGATCTTTAATTTTGTTCCATTGGTCAATGGGTCTGTTTTGTGCCAGTACCAGACTGTCTTTATGACTAATGCCCTGTAATATCATTGGAAATGTGGTAAACTGATCCCCCCTGTATTGCACTTTTCACTAGGGTGCTTGTTGAATATTTGGGGTTCTTTGTTTTTCCCACGAATGTTAAGAATTTTTTTTAAGTCCTGTGAAAAACTCAGGGGGTTTTAATTGAGGATTTGCATTAATGGGTTATATTAATTGGATAGAAATGGCCTTTTTTTTAATTTTTAATTTCTTCTTTTTTTTTTAAGGGATTCACAATACAATGACAACAGTGGTGAGAAGATAACAATGATGTATCTCAGTGATGTCATACAATTAATAATTGGTGCATTTTGGCAATATCTATGTCAAAATTTTTGAAACAACCCAAGGTTCCCATAGTCCAGTTGGAGAAGTTTGTATCAAGGCATGTTGATAATCAGGTGTCCAGACTATAATCCTATAGTCTCATGATCCCTCACCCCATCTCTCCACAACCTTACAATTTACCACGCCTCCTCTTCCGCCGATTGTTCCTCCCTAGCTTGGGAAAGGGGCACAAGTGGGTTAGAAGAAAACAGTCTAATTCTTTGGAGTTGTCAATTTGGACTCCATTCTGTTCAGTTTGTTTCCCTTCACGGATTGACACCTTTCACAGTGATACCCTTTTCAGTCATACTAACCAAGCTCAAGCCTATATTGGATGTACAGGCATTTAAGCAGTACCCCTTATTGTGTCAAGCTAAGCTGTGAGCATAGACACAGATGCTGGATGGTATGCTAATCCAAAAACTGTGGCTTCTCTATAAAGGTGACAATCTTATTTTGTGGCTTATAACATTTCCTAATCACTAGAGGACATAAGCTTGTGCATCCACTGTGAGTTATTCCTCCAGGGAGAGATCTAATAGCCAAATATTTTGGGAGATATATATAGACACTTGGTGCCACTGTTGCACAGTAACTCCAGGCTGTTTCGAGCAGATGTAGCTGATATTTTCGGAGGAGTCTTGTTTGTTTCAAGGAGACCAATATTTTGCCCTATGTACTGCTGTAGTGGCCTTTGTAACGCTCTCTAGCATTTCAGGGGCCAGTTTCTGTACGCTAGCAGGAGTCTTACTATAATACATTTATTCCATGCTCAGCGCAGGCTTCGACAGAACTAGGGACTTACTGCCTTTCTCCTTGCATAATATCCCAGTTATAGGCAAAAGAGCCTTTATAATTGGCGGGGGGGGTTTTGAATCCCCTAGGCAACATCTCCTAGGCAGAATAATTCTTTGCTGATGTCAGAGCTTCCTGTAGTAATATATTTGCTTAGATTACACAACTTATAAACACTTTACTACTGAATTTGGCTCTAGATAGAGAAGCAAACTTTCACAGTTCCTATGCATATAAATCAATTAATACGTTATGCATGTTTTATAGGAAATTACCACCGTAAAAATTGGCTCTAATTTAAAGTTAGGGATCGTAATGGTTCGATTCGCCATTCCTGTTTTCTTTTTTCAAAAGAAAAAGAAAAATAAAGGGGGGGGAGAGAGAGCGAGTTGGTACTCAGCATTAGTCCATTATAAATGTCAACCCCAATATTATTCAGCGAGATGCTCAGTGACCGTGTATCAGGCAGTCTGATGTTCCTCATTCCTTAATGTTCATATGGGTCAACCCCTCTGCTGACATTCCCCAGTTCATTCTGCACAGCCATAAGTTGTATTTTTTCAGGCATTTAAATTGGTATTTTTACCTCTGGGAACATAAAATTCTCCTTCCCCATTGTTATTTTTCAAATCAGAAAAACATTGAAAATTTATCAATAGAATCGAAACACAGAGTTTTCCATTTATGGTATTCCCAGAAAGTAGTACCCCCCTCTTCCCCCTCTCTTTTTTTTTTTTCTTCTTTACGTTTTGTTTTGACCAGTAAGAATGCCTAATGTAATTACACATACCCATATTAAAACAGTACGCCAAGGGCATAAAGCTTTCAATTACATTACCCAAACTGTTCCTGCATTGCACCTCGTCATGCTACGTTATTGGGAAGAATTTAAGCTTAGTTCCTTAAACTTGTCCCACAAAAGTAAAAAAGGATTTTATTAATCGGTGATATTGTGTTATCAGAAAAATATATAGGCCGTTTGTATACCTTAACCCGATACAGATTATAAATAAGACCAATTAACACTTTATATTCCCAATCAGTTCAAATGTATTACAATTTCCACCAAGACCTATCACCTGAATTTAATTAATCAAAACAATTCACTAAGCCATTTGAAATATCCTATACTTGGTGATAAAGCTTGGGCAGAGTTGAAAACTCTAAAAAATTTACCCAAATAAAACACTGCTCTTTAAGCTTTATGGACGTGGACTAAGGATTTCTACGTTATTTAGGATAAGTAAAAATAAGCTTAATTCCTTTAAATAAACCTTTACTGCAGAACATCTGACAAAGCATTAGATTTCCAAGAATATACAAACTACCTGAAAAAAGGCGAAAGAAAAAGAAAAGCAAAATGAATCTATCTCAAAAGATTGAGCAAAGAGCTGAATAGAACTTCACAAGTGAGGAGGAAGTAAGGATGCTGAGAAGCATCTTAAAAAACTGTTCAAAGTCGTCACTAATTAGGGAAATGCAAATTAAGACTCTAAGATATCACCTCACTCCGATAAGACTGATCAGGATCAAAGAAACAAATGATTACCAATGTGTTGGAGAGGTTGTGGGAAAGGAACACTCATCCATCCTGTAGGTGGGAATGTAAACTGGTACAGCCACTATGGAAAGCGGCTTGGAGAACCCTTGGAAGATCTCCAAAAGGCAGCTTGGCATGATCCAAGTCATAACCACTCCTAGGTATATACCCACTAGACTCATCTTACTGCAGAGATACAGCACAGCTATATTTATTGCAGCTCTGTCACAATACAAAAAAAGCTGGAACCAACCCAAATCCCCTCGTCAACTGCTGGAGATGGATAGAAAAAATTAACTTGTACACAATAGTCTAGCACAATAAAAGAAGGGATGATATCATGAACTTGCAGTAAATGGATGGAGCTGGAGGATATTATAATAAGTGAAGTAATGCTTAATCACAGAAATAAAAACAAACGTCCAATGGTATCCCTCATATGTGGATCATAGCATCCAATAACCAAGTTATTAATATTCTTGTCATGAGGGAATGGCCATATAAAAGAACACACTGAAAGATCTGCATCAGAAACGACTAAATTGGTGAAAAACCGTGCTGGGAGGGGTGGGCAGGAGTGGAGCGGCGGACAGAGAGGGACATCGGGTCTTATATTCTATTAAAATTATATTTAATAAAATTATATGGTATTTACTCAAAATTTATATAAAAATAGCTTTGGGATTAACATAAACAAATGTTCTCTAAAATTTTTGTGTTGTACAGTGTCATTTTGTAACATTTTCTTCTACTGTTAGGATAACCTAACTAAAGGATTTTAAGTTTGCTTCCCCAAATTAACATCATGCACTAACCCAAAAAATAATACAAAAAATGGACAATTGAAGAAATTTACTCTTTGATCCCTGCCTATAGGTAAGTGTACTACAAATGCCTTCCTGGCACTCATGGTCAAAAAATAAAATTTAAAAAAAAGGGGAGATACAGTTATATATTAAACCTTTGTCAAAAACTTTCAATTAATTTAAGACTAACTGAGGGAAAAGATTTGTATGTTCCCACAGGTCAAACGACACCAACTCAAAGGCAAAGAAAGAATGGATACAGCCTTCCATCGTATAGGTTGTACCAAGAAATAACAGCAGAGAAGTTCACCAATCGTAACACTAAAAGATAAAAGCCTTAGACTGCTACAGGCATCAACATCTCTGAGGACCATAGTGTGAACATCTGTTTACAGTGAGTCCCAACGAACTTTACCTTCTAGGTGCAGCACATTTTCAATATAAGAGAACTCCTTACCTCTTTTTAATAGAACAAAGAAAAACAGGCGTGTAGTCGTAATGAAGTCATTTAGATGGTAAATAAGAGTGACTGTATATGAAGTATCTTCTTCATCAAAAACTGGTGAAAAAACTGCTTTCTTTCAATTAGACTAATTGATAACATAGAGACTTAACTGTAAAAGGATTATTGTCTATCCAAAAACAAGCACAATACTAAAGTACAATACACTTAAACACTACTTTAAGTAGTTCATGTAATTAATACAAGAGAGCACTGAACGCAGCATCGGATTATTCTGCCAAGGAGTTGCTAGCCAGGGGACCCAAGCTGCCCCCCCCCCCAAAAAAAAAAGGATTAAGGCTTACTTGATGCGCTGTAAACTGGGATATCTGCAATAAAAGAGGTGGTAAGGTCTGGCCTGCTGTCAATGACCTAATGCAACCATGGGAATGTTGTGAATCGAGATCGCACTTACAAGTATACAGTTGTTTGGTCTCTTGGAATACCAGAGAGTGGTTACCAAAGGCCACTAAAACTAATAAAGCAAATTTTTATCTCCTTGAGTCAAGCAAACTCCGCCCCAACATTCAGCTACACCCCAACTGCTGGGTGATACTGTGACAGCAGTGGCACCATATGTCTGTATATCCCAACTTTATTTATTACCTCTCTCCTTGGACAAATAACTCAGGGATTCCACGAGCTTATAACCTTCTAGCGATTAGGAGATATATATGCCACAGTAAGGCCTTGTTATCTCTCTCAGGGGAAAAAAGAAAAGTAATTCCGGATAAAGAACATTATCCAGACATTATGTGTCTATACCAAAGAAACCTACCATAATAATAGCAATGTTTAAATACATATATACCTAACCGCTTTGCTTCATTAGTAGGATTGAAGGCCTGTCCCTGGGCAATTCGGCAGCCCATGAAAAGGAAACAGCCAAACTGACTAGAGTAAATGACACTCCAAAGAAAGTAGACTGTTTGCTCTCTTATCCACCTGTAGCCCCTCTCTAAGCCTAAGGAACAATCAGTGGAAAAGGAGGCATGGTAGAACATAAAGGCTGCAGAGAGATTGGGGTGAATGGTAAACTATGACAATATAGTCTGGACACTTATTTGATCAACTTGATTGAACATTCAAACCCCTCCAGCTAGATGGTGGGAGCCTTGGGCTCTGTGGGCTGGGACACAACTGCTTGCAAATTGGTTTTATATGCAGGAATCTTGTGCTGGGAAAAAAGAAAAGGAGCTAGATACTGACATTTGAACTAACTGGGAATATAAAATGCTAGTTGTTTTATTCATAGTTAGTATTGGGTTGGGCTCTATATTTTTCTGAAATACACAACATCACAGGATAGAATGGCATTTTACTATATTTATTTTTTCACCCCATGAGCATGGAAGGTCTTTCCATCTTCTGACATTTTCTTCAATCTTCTTCAGGGGTTTAAAATTTTTGTTGTAGAGATCTTTGGTGTCTTTGGTTAGGTGTGTTCCTAGGGATTTTATTTTTATTTTATTTTATTTTATGCTATTATGAGTGGGAAGGTCTCCTTATATTCTTTCTCCAGTTGCTTATTGTTAGTGTACAGAAAGGCTACTGATTTTTATAGGTTAATTTTGTATCCTACCACTTTACTAAAATTCTAAATCTTTTCTAGGAGTTTTCTGGTGGAGTTATTAGCATTCCTTAGGTAAACTATCATATCATTTGCAAAAAAGGGATAGTTTGACTTCCTCTTTTCCAGTTAGTATTCTTTGTGTTCAAAGCACTGGTTGCTCTTGCCTCTGCTGCAGAAACAAAGGTAGTTTGCTACTGGTTATTAGGCTCTAGGCCTGGGTTTGATCATTGGTTGATTTTCTTCCCTAGGAGATTACACAGCATCCTTTGGAAGTATAAGAACAAAACTTCAGGTTGAAGGCTTCCAGGTCAGTTCCTGCATCATTGCTCCAAGTCTTGTATTCAAAATATGTCCTGTCTTCAGCAGTAGGGTCTTCTCTTCCAGTTCTGGGAGATAAACAAGAGCCCTGACAATAGTCTGTGCTATTTTGATAGTCTCTTGGACTACTCTGATCAACCATTTGAATGGCGGTCTCTCCTATCTGTGACTGTGTCCCTTACCAGTATAAACATACACTAATTAATGTTCAGACACTGTGTGGCTATTTCTCAGGGGATACCCAAGTCAAGACATTTCTCTGTGGCTTCCTTAGCACCCCACAAGCTCCATTCATCTCTGCTCTCTCTGCCCCCATCAAACCTGCCTCCACAGTCCAAGCACTCTCATTTCCACCCTCCTCCATCCTCCCTTTCCTGAGTTCCCTCCTTTGCATCCACCATGGGCCCTTGCATGTCCCTACTTCCTTTCCTACCAGCCAAACACTCTCCCTTCCCCCACCTCCCCCTAGAACATCTGCTCCCTACTCTCCCCCCTCTGTTGGGCTCTTTATTTCCTTTAACTATATTCAAGAGGGGTGGGCATAGACAGCAGCCTTGCCAGGTGCCCTCCTTTAAGGGGAATGCTTCTAATTTTTCTGTACTTAGTGTGATGTTTGGCTGTGGGTTTGCTGTATATGGCTTTGATTATGTAGTAGAGGAATATTCCCTACAGTTCTATTCCCTCTAGAACTATAAACATGAAGGGATGCTGGATCTTGTCAAAGGCTTTTTCTGCATCGATTGAGATGGCCATGTGGTTTTTGTCATTTAGTCGATTTATGTGTTTGATGATATTTATTGATTTATGTATGTTGAACCATCCCTCCATCTCTGATATGAATCCAACTTGGTCATGATGGATGATCTTTTTGATGTGGGTCTGTATGAGATTCACAAATATTTGGTTGAGAATTTTTGCATCTATATTCATTAATGAGATGGACCTATAGTTTTCTTTTTTGCTTGTGTCTTTGGCTGGTTTTGGTATTAGAATAATTATGGCTTCATAATATGTGGTCGACTTTGAAGAATGTTCCATGGGGTGCTGAAACAGTATATTCTCTGCTGTTTAAGGGGAATATTCAGTAGATGTTTGTGAGGTCCATTTGGTGTATTGCATTGTTCAGATGTCTCTCTGTTTAGTCTTTGTCCAGTTGATCTTTCCAAAGGGCTCAGTGGGTTATTGAAGTCTTCCACTATTAGTTGCTGGGATTAATCTATGCCTTGAAGTCTTGCAGATTTTTGTTTATAAAGTTTGGTGCATAAGTATTTATGATTGTGAAATGTTCATGGTTAATTTTTCCTTTGATAAAGATGTAATGGCCCTCTTTGTCTCTTCTGATTAATTTTATACTGCGGTTTATTTTTTCTGATATTAGAGTAGCAACTCCTGCTTCCTTTTGGGTACCATTTGCTTGGAATATTTTTTTACTTCCTTTCACTTTAAGTTGGTGGCTGGCCTTAAGGATGAGATGGGTTTCTTGTAGACAACATATAGATTGATTCTGTTTCCTAATACATTCTCCCAGTTGATGTACTTTGATTGGGAAGTTTAGACCACTAATATTTAAGGTTAATATTGAGAGATGTGTGTCCCTTCCTTTCACCTTATTTTCTATTTCCTTCTTGGTCTAGGTTTATATTTCCACTGTTGTGCTTTTATTAATTTCTCTCTCTAGTTTCTTGGGGATAATTGCTCCTTTCCTCTCTTCTTTGAATTGCCTCGAGTATTTTCTGAAGTCTTGGATTTCTGAACATGTATTTCTTTCATCTTGTTTACGTCATGAAGTATTTTTCTTTCTCTTTCAAGTATATTCAACATTTTTGCTGGGTATAGTATTCTGGGTTGGCATCTAAAGTCCACGTTCTTCTGGCTTTCATAGTTTGCACTGAGAAGACAGTTGTAATTCTGATGGGTTTCTCATAGGTAACTTGGATTTCTCTTGTGGCTTTCAGTATTTTGTCTTTGTTTTGAGCATCTAACACTTTAACTATGATATGGGATGGGGAATTTCTTTTCTGGTCTTGGTTAGTTGGTGTTCTATGTGTTTCTTCTATTTGGATGGGTTTGTCTTTTTTCAATTTGGAGAAATTTTCTTCTTTTATTCTATTGAAGATCTGATGAATACCATTGCTTTGTAATTCTTCTCCTTCCTTTATCCCTATGATGCAGAGGTTTGGTCTTTTCATAGTGTTCCACAGTTCTTAGTTGCTCCACTCTTGCTTTTTTTTTTTCTTCAATTTTTCATAATCTTTACTTGAGCATTCTAATTGTTCCATGTTATCTTCCACATCAGATATTCCCTTTTCTGCTTTGTCCATTCTGCTTATGAGGCTTTCTCTCATCCTTTCCTGTTGATTGAATGTCTGATTTCCTTTTTCATTTTGTCCTGTGATTTCTTTAGTATTTCTGCTTCTTTTTAGAGGTTGTCAGTATCTTCTTGTAGCTCCTTGCTTTGCTGGTCAGTTTCCTTTTTCATTTCAGCATGGGATCTTTTCAGGGTTTTCATTTCTTTCTAGAGTTTGTCATTCTCTCCCTCTAGTTCCTTCCTGAGTTTTTAATCCTATCACTTTAGTTCTCTGATTGGTTCTTTTATTTCTGTAAATATGTCTATTATTGTTCTTATAAAGATCTGCGTCCTTATTTCCTTCCAGGGAGCTCTCATTGTAGGGATCTTCTACAGGACTTGTAGAGTTCCATGTGGGTTTATTATGAGCTTTTCCCTTTTTTTTTTTTTTTTTTTTTTTT
>VZQC01006573.1:255056-283615 GCA_009823505.1 Rhizomys pruinosus
TATATATATACATATATATATAATAAAATAACTGAGAAAAAAAGAATTAATTCAACTAGTCTTGTCAATCACTTAGAAAAACAGCCTTACTGTAAGCTGCCTCAGAAGCTGCAAGCACTATTATAAAATGTATTTTGTAATATAAATCTGGGTAGTGGCCCCTTTGGTCTTTATCTACTTGCTCTCTTGGAGTGCTTCACTTTATTGAATTCTGTTTTCTACACCACGATCTGTAGCTAAATTTATCTTTTATATTATATACCCTGTGTCTGCTTCTCAAATTCATTTTATGGAGAACTTAGGACTAGTGAGTAAAATGGGGTGGGGAGAAAAATCCCACTGACCTTTTTACTTGCTAAGACTGTCTATATTAAGATAAAGCTATGATCTACTCTAAGTTACTGCATATTATATGGTGCAATGGGTTTCCAAGCTACTTTTCCCTAAGAGACTACATATTTTTTTCTCTCTTTTTCCCCCTCTCTTTTACATCTTATAAGACACTTTTAACTACATGGCTTTGAAAGAGGATGACTGCAGCCCCTGGGGGCTTCCAGAAACTACTACATGTCAGACAACACCCATGCAGCACAGACTAATAAATAACTTATTCTTTGCAGTAGAAAATAAGCCTTCCTTTACATTTATCATGGTGAATGTAGGAGCACATGAGTATGTTAAAATCATATCAGGGAAACCATACCCCAAAATTCATCAGATAGACTAGATTGAGGAAAGGTATGCTGGACAGCTGTAGTGTCAGCTTGACGCACCTGAGATGACTAAGCCTCACTCAGGGGATTGTCTCCATTGGACTAGCCTGTGGCCAAGTCTGTGGGGTATTTTGATTATTGAGTGATGTAGGAGGGCCCATCCCACTATGGTTACTGTCTCCCCTGGGAAGATGGTATTGTATGAGAAATAAGGCTGAGCATGGGCTAGAAAAGCAAGCCAGTAAGCAGTGTTTCTCTATGGCCTGTGCTTCAGCTCCTGCCCCCAGGTTCCTTCCCTGAATTCCTAACTTGGTCTTCATCAGTGAAGAACTGTGACCTGAAAGATTTAATATGAATAAACCCTTTCCTTCCCAAGTTGATATTGGTTAGAGTGTCTTGTCACAGGAAGTGAAAACAAAGCAGAACAGAAATTGATACCAGAGCATGGGCTATTGCAGTGACAGGCCCGACCTTGGTGTTTCAGGGAGGATTGTGGAAGAGTTGGGAACTTTGAACTTGAAAAGTCATTGAGTGCTTAGAGTTTGTTGCTGTGCAGCACGGAACAGTTATGGTGAAAAAGTTGATGATGGCAACCTGGCTTGTGAAGCTTCAAACAGAATTGGAGACCATAAGGGCTGTTTGTATGATATTTTGTTTGTTTTTTTATTTTATTTTATTTTATTTTTTTATTGATGCTTTGTGCATTTCGTACATCATTTTCCAATTCAGATCAGGCATTTTTCCCTTTCCCTTCCCCCCCACCCCCACCCCATCCCAGATCATTGTATGATATTTTGAATTGAGACTCTGTGGCTTTTTGTCAGCTGGGGATGAAGAATCAGATGTGATTAAGGAAAGCCCAGAATGTGGGGGTTTCAGCACAACAGCCTGCAAATTGTTTTTACGTGAAGGATGCTTGTACTCATGGATTATCACTTATAGCTAAAAAATGAAAAAAAAAACTGAGAGAAATATGCAGGACAGTTATGGCAGAATGCATGATCTGGGATGGGGTGGGGGTGGGGTGGAAGGGAAAGGGAAATATGCCTGNTATATATATATATTATAACTTACATGAATAATTTTGGGTGCCATTGCAGCATTACCATGACACATAACAATTACCTGAATAAAACATCCTGACTCTTAGTTTTAGTTTTTAAGGGTGGGCCAGATCTCAGAGTACATCCATTCCCCCAGATGTCACTTGGAACTGCACCCTGGAACTATGCTACTGGAATTGTGTTTTGGAACTGTTTTTGGAACTGTGTCTCTGAGTCAGGTCTCACTCATCATTTTATCTGAAACCATTTCGGCAGCTTCAGTCGAGTAACTACAAGCTTGAATCCATCTTATCAGACATTCTTGCCCTTTCATCACTAGTTCCAGAATATCTCATAGACAAAATATCAATGATTTTTCTCAATCTTCATGTTTTTTTTAATGAAGATTCATGCAGTTTTTCAACACATTGATAACTTTCAAAGAAATATCCACATGAATTCCAAATCTAGAGGTGGAATAGCAAATTGAGATTCCCAAGACATATGATTAGGTGCCCAGGTAACAAAAGCACGTGGTTCAGTGACTTTGCCAAGGTTAATTAAAAGACATTAGTTCAGACTCTGTCTATTTTATAGAAGTTATTTCTACATGACAGACAGAGAAATACAATTTGAGAAAGACTAATGAAGTTATAGTGCTTCAAACTGATAAGAAACTGAGTTGTTTATGTTGCCAAAGAACTGTATTTGCAAGATTGAATTAAGAACAAAGAGGCAAGAGATTTGGAAATTATAAAGCAATTTTCTTAGTAGCAGAGGGTCCCTGCCTCCTTGGAGGTACATAAGTGTTTCCTGGGGACTCTTAAAGACTTCTTTGCTGCCAAGCCCCAGGTTAACTTCTGCCATCCTACTGAAGCCTTTTGCTTGACATCTGTTACTTATATTACGGAATACAGTCCTGCAAATCATGTTGTGTCTACCTCAGACTCAATTTTTCTTATTCCCTACTATTATCTAAATAAGAAAATAATTGACCCTTTCGTGTTAGACAAGAGGTTTATCTCTCTCTCTCTCCTTCTCCCTCTCCCCCTCCCTTTTCTCTCCCTGTTCCCCCTCCCTCTCCCTCTCTCTCAGAGCTGTGAGTTAAGATACCTATTATTTCCAGGAAGCTGCCAACACTAAAGTTGAGGTACTGCAAAGGCAAATAGGTGAAAACCACCACACCCAGATTCTTCATCATTTGGAGCCTGGTTAATCAAGTAGCCATGATTAAGTCAAGCTCTGTGCCATAAATACCCCAAAGCCTGTTACCTTCCTCGAGCTCTGTTACCCAGAGGCCACTCACCATGCTCTGTTGTGAGGTTGATGACACAAATATGCCTTATTCTCATTCTACCTTTGTCATATGACTCTTTCCCTTCTCCCCTGCTCTGTCATTATGGGCTTATGCAGTCTCTTGATTTTCTTTAGTGATGTACTTATAACAAGTTTCTTCTCTGACTACAGTCAAGGAAAAACTTCACAAGGTGATATGAAATTAGATTTTCAACAGATATTTCCAAGGAATTGAAGGAATATTAGAAGAAAGGAATCAAAGGAATACATGAATAAATCTGAACAGATATTAGATAAATAAAGAGTAGCACGGGAGCTTAGAGCCAACAATATATAAAGGATAGTACTGGAGAAAGGAAGTTTGTTTCAGGCTGGGAAGTCTGGGTTATGTTGACCTTAATTTAACAACTGTTAAGTGCAATTGAAGATTCATTTTATAACATCTGGATGAGATTTTTTAAAGACTTCCATAAATTTCAGTACCATGTATGAATTTAACATTAAAGATTCACACACTTTACTGTAACAACATTTCCCAGTGCTTAGCAGAATGCAAAGCTTTGTGTATTGCATGTATTGCATTCCTAAAACATATCCCATAGTACTTCCAAAGTTACCATCCCTAAGAATATTTCCATTCATTTTATACCCCATGTTTTCTTAAACAATTCCTGTGTAGAATATATGTGTGTGTGTGTGTGTGTGTGTGTTACTTTTACTAGAGAGACAAAGCCTGCTTCCGTCTGTGAATCCAAAAGACAAAACTCTAAACACTGAGAGGATTTTGCAAAAAGGCAGATTGTCTGTAGAAACTTCTGATGGATAAAGTCATCCACAATTCAGTTATGAGCAATAATAGCTTAATGATCCTCTCATGATTAGTTTTTATAGGGATGCTAAAAGATGCTCTCTGCAATTTAAGGAAGTTGACAGAAATGGCTTCCAGGGTTTTTCAAATTTGATTTCCCTTTGAGTTTTTTCACTGTTTAAAACAGAATGCTTGGATATACAATCTATTTCTACTGGTTTCTCTTTTCCTGTCTTTCCTATTATACTATATTAACCAAAAAATAAGAATTGTTCTCTAAGCCTGAGGAGGGAATTATTCTTTGAGGTGATTGCTGACTGGGAAATATAAGTAATTACAAGATTTCTCAGTATGTGCATTTTTCTTCATTGTAATTTTGGATGTTTGAGAGTATATATCCTATAAAACATTATTTCCCATACCATGCATTTTTCTTTTTAAAAAGCTATCTTACCCAGAATGGACCGAAGAATATCTACTGCACTGTGTAAATTCATCTCCATTAGGCACTCAAACTTGTTCAGTTTGACAGACCACTGCCATGACTGCAAGTATAATTTGGTCGACTGTACAGCAGGAAGGAAGTTTAAGTATCAAGAGCTGTGCCTCTAGGTGAGATAAAGGAGGGAGATGCAGTAGAACTGAATCAGGGATTGAAGCTATCTGATGTTGATTGAATCTTGTTGTGCAGGTTAATTTTACTAATGGGTGTTTTTTCACCTATCAGATTTTCTGTGAAGCCTTAGTTTCCTGCAGATCTCACGTGTTACTTGTCTCCCACACTTGTGAGAAGCAAACGTGGAAGGAGTGGATCAGAAGAAACCACTGTAGAGTTTCTTGCTTGACTGGAATGCCTGAAGGCTCTGAACAGCTTGAGACAAACCTACTGCAGCACTTCTGCCAGCAATAGACATCCTTCTAACACTTGCAGCTATTGTAAATGGAATTCAGGATAAGGACATGATTCTGCAGTCTTTTTATTATGCTCATTTCCTGAATGCCAGTTATTTAAGTTGTTTTATGTTTGATTAGTTTGGAATTGCATGCCTTTTATATGTGTTGGTCAATTTATCTGCAGGAAACTGATGTTTCCCCAAGGTTACAGCAAATATATGCTGTTTTTGTTTGTAAGTGTGTGTTGCTAAAAGCAAAATGTTAACATCAGTCAGAGATCACCCCATCAGGGTTTATTCCAGAAGTCTGGATCTCCATGCTAGCTGCACTAATGGCAATAACAATATGTTATTTTCTTATATAACAACAATAAAATGCTACTTAGCACAACATTATACAAGCCTACTTGGTTTACAGACTCTTCTATAATATCCCCACTGTACTGTATGTTTCTAAGCAGAAGTTCTGGTCTATTGCAAATATTAATAGAAAATAATTATGCACAACTGTGTCCAATAGACCATTACTTTCAATTCCCTTTTAGTCATTTAAACCAAGTAGAATGGATCTTTCTTGATCACTTAATTATTGGGCATAATTACTTGAAAGCTTATAAGAGGACTTCTTGTTTTACTTTAAGAACAGATCTTGGATAAAATTCAACTATGAGCTCTTGAAAGCAAATATAGGTCTCCTTGAGTCAAGCAAGACTCCTCCGTCAGCACCAGCTACACCTCATCTTCCTGGAAATACTGTGCAGCAGTGGCAGCCATATGTCTGTATATCCCAAATCTAATTGGCTATTGGCTCTCTCCTTGGAGGAATAACCCACGGCTGATGTCACAAGCTTACATCCTCTAATGGTTAGGAGATGTTATAAACCACACGAAGACCCTGCCATACTTGACAGAAGAAAATGTAGATCATGAATTGACATACCATCCAAACATCTGTGTCTATACCAAAGTAACCTACCATAACAATTAGTACTGTTTAAATACCCATATATCTAATTGTGTGTGCTTCATTAGTAGGATCGAAAGGCTATATATTATACTGTTTAAATACCTAAATATCTAATTGCATGTGCTTCATTAGTAGGATCGAAAGGTTAAGCCTGGACAAGCTGGCAGCCCATGAAAGAAAACAGCCAGAACTGACTAGAGACCAAGACATCAGCTCCAGAGAAAGTAGAGTGTTTTGCTTCTCATCCACCTGTGCCCCTTTTCTAAGCCTAGGGAACAATCTGCGGAAGAGGGGGCGTGGTAGAATGTAAGGGCTTCGATTGGGGTTAATGGTGAAACTACAACAATATAGACTGGACACTCATTTGATCAACTTGATTGAACATACAAGCCCCCCCTTCCAGGATGGTGGGACCCATGAGCTGTGTGGGTTTGGGCACAACTGCTTGCAAATTGGTTTTACATGAAGGATGGTTGTACTCACAAATTATCACCTATTGTTAAAAAAAATGAAAACAAAACAAAACAAAAAAGCAGAGAAAGATGCAGAAAACTTACGGCAGAATGCACTATCTGCGATGGGTAGGGGTGGGGTGGGGGGGAAGGGAAGGGGATATATGCCTGAACTGAATTGGAAAATGATGTATGAAATACACAAAGCATCAATAAAAATAAATTGAAAAAAAAAAAGAAAAACTATTTAATGGGAAAACCTCAGTGTTCAATAGATCCAAGGAATATAGCCATGAAAATCTGCTAAAAGATCTGGTGGTAAAAACACAACTGAATTAAGTAAACTAAAATCTCCATGTGAATTGTTATAAAATAGAAAAGAAATGTTACAGACCTCAACAATATATTAATAATACTAAAATTGACAAAATGAAGAAATAGTTATAAGAGAAAAAGTTAATTTTTGTTTTTATAGTATGGAATACATAACGTCCTGAAAACTAAAGCAATGTATCTTCAATGCATATTAATTATTCTCTTTTTAAAAAGGTATTTTCTTATTTTTATTTTAGTGAATGAGTGTATTGCTTACATCTTTATGAATGCACCCATGTGATGCAATGCCCATGGAGGTCAGAAGAAGGCATTAGATTCCCCTGGAACTGGAGTTACAGATGGTTATTAGCTACCATGTGGATACTGGGAATCGAAACCTGGTCCTCTGCAGGAACAGCCAGTGCTTATAACAACTCAGTCATGTCTTCAGCCCCTCAATTATTCTTTTTTAACAGTCTAAGAACTTCAGAAAAAATTTAGTTTCTTTTATTTCTTCATCTAATTTTAACAAAAGATTGTATTATAACATATCGAATATTTTCTTTAATGTACATGAAAGGTGAACAAAAATGTTTTAAGCATGTAATTTCTAAAACTTGTTAAAAACATTTACTAGATGCAAAGTAAAAATATTTGTTTATTAATTATTCCATTTACAGCATCTAGAAAACCTTCCTTATTGTAATGGGAAATCAAAAAAAATCTGTTAATTCACTTTATGAAACTGAATTTAATCAAATGCTTAAACTTATATTTAACACAGTTGTACTGGTCAGGTTTTGGCAACTTGACAAACTTGGGTCACGTGAGAAGAGGAAACCACAACTGGAAAATTGTTCAGATCAGACTGGTCTGTGGCCATCTCTGTTTCTCAGCTATTCATTGCTGTGAAAGGGACCAGGACATTGTGAGTGGTGCATGCCTTGGCAGGTGAGCTGGACTGTATAAGTGGTTGAGCAAACCAGGGACACAAATCAGTAAGCAGTATTTCTCTATGTTCTCTGCTTTAGTTCTTTCCTCCAGGTTCTTGCCCTTCTTGAGATCCTGCCCTGACTTCACTTGAAGATGGATTATGGTCCAGAACCACTAGCCAAATACACCCTTTCCCTTCCAAGTTGTTTTGGTAATGGTGATACTCAAAGCAAGTGGAAAGCAAACCAGGACAATAATTTCATCCAGTTTACCAGGAAACATGAAATGGAGCTATAGGCATATTTTTTGTTTGGATAGTTAGATTTTTAATTTGGGGGGCATTATTATTTTTGATTCAAGAGTAAGAGACAGATCAAATTTTGTACCCTGAAGAACATTTTCTGAAATGTCTTTAATAGTTGTCATTTGTATTCTAAATTGTTTTTTAAATATTTTATTTATCTTATGTGTATGAATGTTTGCCTGTATGTATGGAAGTGAACCATGTATATGAAATGCCCACAGAGGCTAGAAGATTGTGCCAGATACCCTGCAACTGGAGTTATGGTGGTTGTTGCTGCCACGTGGGTGCTGGGAGTTGAATTCAGGTCCTTTGGAAGAACAGGAAGTATCCTTAACCTCTGAGCCTTCTCTCTAGCCCTGTGTACAAAGATGTTATAAAAACAAAGCAAGATATCTGTATCACACAATCAATGAGGAGATGTTAAATACATACTGTGAATTCATCTCTGAGATGAATAAGAACTCCTATGAAATGTAAACTTATCTTACCCTCAAGGAGGCTGTGGTCTGGTGAGAGAGAAGTGTGTCATGCTTAAGAGACCATGAAACATTAAGAAAGAGTGTAATGTGCAAAGCTAGGCACTTTAATGAATTAAAATCCATACATAAAAACATAACACCAGATGTTTGTCTTGTTACTCATGCAGAGTAGCAAGCACTTTCATAAACCAGAGGTGGCAAACTCTCTGCCCACAGGCACATCAGCAGAACTGTTTTGTTTTGTTGGCCCAGTTTCAGGAAAGAATGAATCCACACTGGAATATTGAAGATTTGAGATTAAAATATGTCTAAAAATATTTTCTCAGAAACAAATTTCAGAAAAACTGACATAATCAGACATGCCTTTGTTTTGGGCAAAGACTCTGTGGCTGTCAAATTTAAGGGTACTGAGGCCTTCACACCACATGAGTTTGTTGTTACTTTCCATAAGAGGCTGAATTTGACTCTCTGGTGGTAACTCACAGGAAGCGTCTCTGTACAGAGACGTTTCATTTTAAGTCTCTGATACAAAGGGCAGGGATGTATAGAGCCTCTTAGTTTAGGATAACTAGAGTAATGGGGATTTTAGCAAAATATGTTCTTAAAAACAGTGTGGGTATTGTACACCATGCTTTCTAAATATGCAGAAGGAGCTTCTGAAAGTACAGTCATCATTATTAGCCAGGTGTGTTGTATTTTGTGGTGTATATTGTTGCATTAATTTTAGTTGTCTATCATTCCTTTTGAAAATTTATTATGGAGGAAGGAAATATTCTTTAAACTGACTTTTTTGTGTTCGGTGCTGTTAAAGTTCTAAATGGTTTCTATTTTAATACATAAGAATAATTCTTTAATTTGATATCAGCTGCATCTTCAAGTATGCTAAAACAGCACTCAGCATTCTTACTTCATTCTTCAACTATTTTGTCCATCACTTACATTTCCTTATCCTGTTAATTATGGAAATCTTACTGAAATAGAATCATTTATAAAGGCAAACTTTAGCAAGTGACTGTGGTATGAAAAGAGGAGGGGGACTTCTGTTGATTTGAGCAACTTATCACCCTTCTTCACTGAAAGTGATATTTGCATTTCTTTTGGACACTTGAATTCCCTTATTTCTACTAAGATAACTTTCCATTTTTAGATGAAAAAAAAGGGGGCAGGGAACCCTGAAACATACTTCTTCATGAGAGGGTGTCCTACAATTCAGAGCATGTCGTTTCCTGTCTCACATAACCAAGATAATTCCACAAGAAGGTGTCATGGAGAATTTTCTTGGGGGGGGGGGCACCCGCACACTTAGTGTCCAGCCCCACCTCTGCCACAGGTTCCCCAATTACTAGGCAATGCAATGACCAGACTCTCTAATCTTACTAGAAGAGTTTATTAGGCCTGCCTACAAAGTGAATGGAGACAGCATCTTTTACAAGGCAAACAGCAATTCTTTCCCAACCTGGCTGTGCTGGAGAGCTGCCATGAATTCTGTGTCCTCAGCCAATGATGACAAAATGGAGAGAGAGCCCCAGCCCTGCGTCCTGGGCTTTTTATCTGGCCTGGCCCCAACATGGCACTAGCGATGTCCAGGGTTCCATGCACATTCTTGCTAGCGTCACAGAAATGCCAGCATTGTGGGAACCTAGCTGCAGGCTCAGCTTTGCCTTTAGCCTCTCCCTCTAAGTGAACCAGACTCCATTTTTATAGTTTCCAACTTGTTGGATGATAAATCCATTTCAAAGAAGATATATTTTATCCCACAAAGCTGAGTAAACTTAGTTATATTTCACTGTTTTGGGGACATCCTAAAATGTAGAAGAAACCATTGAACTTATGTAAATTGATACAAAACTCTTGTTATAATAATACTATTTATTTAATTTTTGAACATTTTATCTATGTTTACCCCTCCCCTTGCAACTCAGCAACTCATCTCTTTTCCAATTTTATGTCCTCTTTTATAGGAAGCACTATTTGGACACAGTATAATTAATATTTTTTAATATTCTTCCTTTCCCCCCTCTCTTTAAGGTCATGGTGTTGTGGAAAGCAATTATTTCCTTCAAACCATCGCATTTTCTTTGTATTATTCAACAAATATGATTAATCAAAGCTAGAGTCACTATCTTAGATGTCTAAACATAAAATTTAAGCTCTCTCCTCTCAGTAAGAGGCTCACAACTCAGAGCATACATTACACACAACTGAACAGAGAATTTAAAAACCTGGACCCTCAGTAATAATAAAAATATTAAATATATTAATGGAGACAAAGAAAGCTCAGTGGAATTGGAGATCTCTTGCATGAGGTATTAAGACAATATCAAATGTAAATATTGGTGAACTCTAGTGACAATTGGGGCATGTCATTTTTGAAATCTTCTTTGTAAGGACAAGTGTCTGCTAGTCTTGATGGTTTTTTGGGTATGGAATAAGGTGAAAGTGAAGGGCCTATGATGACTTCTAAGGCTTGAAGGGGGATTTTGTAGTAATTAGTTTAGAAACCTATGGAGGAACCAGTGTTGATAGTTGCAAAGATCATAAGTACACTCTGAAGTGAGATACCGATGATGGAATACCAATTAGAAACATCTACCAGAATATTTGAAATATGGATCTGGAATTCATGGTAATAGTTTATAGTTGAAGAGATACATTGGAATATCCCCAACACCAGGTACGATCACACAGAAGCAGGTTCACAGAGGGGGAAAAACTGGAAATTATGGTTTGACAATAAAATGACCTTCACAGGTTTAGACCTTTACACACTTTGCGCCCAGCTAGTGACAGTATTTCATAAGATTATGGGACATCTTAAAGTAGAAAATCAGTGGGTTAACTGGGTCACTGGGGTGGGCCCTAAGACCTTTTAGTCAGGTTCAACTTCCTGTTCACTTCTGCTTCCTGAGTGTGGGCTCTGTGTGCCCAGCAGACCTCCTTTCCCTTTTGCAAAGCCTCCCTGGACTGCTGCCATGTCTTTCTCACTATGACTAATTGTATCTTCAGGAACTGTAAGCCACAATAAACCTCTTCTGATTTAAGTTGCTTTTGTCATGGTGTTTTAACAAGGCAAAAGAAAAAGAAACAAAAAACAATGAGTATAGTTCTTATAATCCACTAGACATGAATGAAATAGATGGAGAGTATTCCATAACAGCCAAGAAATAATAAAACTAGATGACTGAACTATTTAAAGCCAGAGTTTTAGAATGAATTTAAAAGTAGGAGTCATTCCAGAGTTTCAAAGGAATTATTTCTTTTAAGTGATGATTGCAGGTTATATTATTCTGGTTTGAAGAATTGCCGTGAAACAGAATAGGGAAAGAAACTGCTTATATGTTCAGAAGAGCTTTGTGCTGAAGAAAAGGGTGATATAGAAGCAAAAGAACATTAAAGTAAAGAGAAATATCACAGGAGGAGTGGTTATAATTGGTCAGTGTTTTGTTGAGAAGGGGGCAGGCTTTTCTTACAGCTGCAGATCTCCTTGGGGCTGATCATCCAGGTGTGCCATATGTGTCACAAACTATGCAGATTTGAGCACTGATACTCATTGTTCTGGAAGCTTGAAATCTGAGATTAGGCTGTTAGTAAATCTTGCTTTTTCTTAGGGTGTGAGGAAAAATATGCTCTGTGCTTCTCTAGTGGCTCCTGGTGATTTGTTGGCAATCTTTGACATTGACTGGCATGCCGAAAGCTCACTCCTATCTTAACCTTCATCTTCCCATGGTGTTCTTACTGTGTGTGTTGTAATGCCAAGGTTTCCTTCATTTGGAAGGACATATGTCTTAATGGATTATAGTCTCACTCTGTCTCTCTGCTGTCTCACTCAGTATGACTTCCTCCTAACTAATTATATCTGTCATACAGGTGTTTCCAAATAATATTACATACTGAGGTTCCTGAGGATAGGGCTTAAAATGACAATTTCATCTGGAATTGGATTTATGAATTTATTATTCACTGTGTGTCCTAACCTGGCCTCAAATGCAAGATTTTCCTGCCTCAGCCTACCTGATAGAATTACAGCTGTGTACCTCATACCTAGCTCTGATAGTCTTACTTATCAATTGTTCTTTATTCTGTGTGTGGGCAGGGTCGTTTGTCCAGAGAATTATAAAGTATTGTCATGAGCACTACTTCATCTCAGTGAAATAACGACTTATCTGCACTAACCACACCAATGCCTTCAGTGTAGGTTATTTAGCTAAGATATATTTGTTCGTTATTTTCCTTTTGTCTCCATTTTGAAATATTGACACAGTCAGATACTGTAGGGAATTATTGGACCTTTGTTCCCACTACAGTGTCTAGCCATGTTCTCTGGTGTCATCATTCTTTTAGCTAGCTAATGTACTTCATTTCCCAACACAGCCCTACTTTATAAAGCATATAGAGTAAACAAGATACAGATTCTATGTAGTTTTCTTAATGTTAAAACTCACCTTTCTTCTCTTTATGGCATTCTACCATCTGCTGATGTTTCCTTTTGAAATCTTTCAATTACATGCTCACTTTGGGCATCTTCTTATAAAAAACAAATAATAAATGGATGAAATAGATGTGTTTATCCAGACTATAACTTTTTGAAATACACATATTTATTGAGACACCAGATAAATCTGCATAATTTTATGTCACTTGAAAGTAAATGAAATAATATTCACTCATTAATCATACAAAAGCTTATGATAGACTTATTCCATATCTAACTTAGTATATAGTATAACACTATTTGAGATGTACATTTTTTTTGAGACAGAGTCTAGCCATGTAGCCCCAACTAGCCTGAAACTTGCTATGTAAACCATCCCAAGCTGGCCTTGATCTCATAGTGATTCATCTGCCTCTGCTCCAGATTACTGGGATTAAAGGCATTATGTAGACCTGAAATGTAATTTTTCTGAGGTACTATGACTGAGTTAGGTCATTTATTCTCTTATTTATGCATTTACTCAAATTTATTTGCTGTAACTTTTGAGTCTAGGAAGAAAGTGACCCACATGACTTCTCTGTCCTCTGAGAAGTGAGGCATGTCTACAATGTCTGTATAACCGCTTGGATGTATCTTTGGAGATTTTTTTTTACCCGAAAAAATGTACTTAAAATGAACCACCGTGGTAAGGAGCGGAGGAAAAAAGCCATGTCTATGGGTGTCAGAGCCAGCACAGAGGCGTTCCTGGGCCCATTGCCAGTGGCATCAGTGATTCCCAACCTCAGGTTCCAGAGTGCAGTGATGGCAACCGGCAGCCGCAATTTCCCAGAGCCAGGACACTGCCATTATTTTCCATCTGGTTCTAGCTCCTCAGCTTTACCTTATGGATTCTCTAATTTCCCAGATTTCATGCAAATCTTCATAACTACTGTACATGCAATCAAAACGTTGTGCTCTTGCAGTAGCCAGTGCTAACCTTCACTGCTTTTAATTTAAAAGTAGGATCAGTAAGCATATGATACAGATGATAGAACTGACATGGTCTCAACACTGCGTTAACTACAGAACAAATAAAACATAGAATTCAAAGAGTTCCTCTTGTCCAAATATTCCATAGAGAATATTTCAATGAGTAATAGTTTCAGCAAGTAAACAATCTCTGTAACTTGTGTATGCAGCCTGAGGAGACTAACCATTTCTGCTGGTCTAGATCAATGAGTTTTAACTTTACTTTGGAGTTGAGTGTCTTCTGAAGGGCAAGAAAGGAATCTTTGGATACTATTGAAAGAGATACAGAGTCATAGATTCTTCCAAGAGAAATGATGACCATCTGACCCAAACACTTGTTTCCTAGAACAACAGGAACCATTTCATGCTCAAATTGTTGCAGGGTGATAATTAATCAAAATGGGACATCACTGTTTTGATATGTTTTTGTTTGGATTAGCATAGATTTTTCTTTAGCATGTGACAACTGTAGAAATGTCACAGGCTGGGCTGTCACTCAGCCAAGCCTGGCAGTGGAGCAGTCCCTCACTCATTGATACGAGGGGAAACAGAGAAGTTCAGCAGCTTCTAGGAAGACCTGCACCTTCTGGACAAACCTATGACATATTGCTGCTTTCACATACCCTTGGTTCTGATCACTTTATATAATGTATACTCATTGAAATAATGATAAAATTAAATATGGCTTAAGCACTCTTCATATCTGGGAAACATAATAAACTGGATAGAGAGTCTCTTGTATAGCCACAGCATTTGTATGAAGAGTCAGGAGATAGATAGATTCAACTACTAAGGCAAGTGTGAATGAATTTCCTCTCTTAAACTTCAAAATATCTACATTACTTTTAGGCAGCTGTAGTTAAGGTACAAGTTTTGATCCACAAGCTGCTTTCTAGCAGTTATGGGCAAATTCTATTTCAAACATTACATAGAGGCTTTTGGAAGAACTAGTGAATTTATCAATGGCAATATTTTGTTTCATTTGCAAGAAGAAACTTGTTGAACAGGAAAGCTATCCTTAGGCAATAACTAAACACCTGAGTAACTCTTATATCCCTGCGAATGCTCTTAGCCTTGGCTGTTCTGTAACATTAGTTTCAGAATACTCGCTCACATTGTGTGAACACTGTAGAAATAATACCAGTAGCTGAGTTTTTAAATTAATAAGGCTACAGTTGCTTGAATTGGAGCTTATTTCAGTGCCAGATTCTCTACCAGGCAATTTTATATATGTATCGCCTCCTTCAGATACTGTTGGCTGCTTCAGAAGCTTATTTTTTGAAGTCAGTTAGCTAACTCAAGTTCAGTCAACTCCATTTCTTCATTATTTCTACTAATTGCTTCATTTTTCTATTCTGGTTATTGCCTTTGTCATTCAAAATTTAAATTGTGATAAAAAAGGAATGTTCCTTTTGTGAAATTTCATACAATGAAGTCATCCTTGTCACCTTGCATGCAGATTGTGTAGATTCTAATTTCTATAATAGCATTAATATACACAATGTAGTGCAGGGAAGTAGTAGCATGTCTGCATGTTACACAGTATACCATATTTGACTTCCAACTGACTACGACTGTCAACTAAACAAGTAATTTTAACTCTCTGTTCCCCTCTTCTCATTATGTCTCTATATAATGCTATATTTAAAACAGTATTTTTGTTACTTCTTTGAGAATTTCACACAATATATATATATATATATATATATATGTGTGTGTGTGTGTTCTGTTCCTGACCAGGAAACTTGGTTGACAAAGCAACTCATCTACTTCCTTAATATCTTCTGATTCATGAGTTTCACATACATACAAGACTTCCTTATATAACCAAATGAAAATGTCATCTGTCCTTTTAGTGTATTTTAAAATCATCAGAGGTTCTATGTAAATGATCTTGTACAGAACATGTCTATGATCTTGAAAGCCTCATTTTCATGAAGGTTAAAGTGTTAGAAGAGTTAAGTTTTATAACTGAGAAAAGAGAGACTAGTCAATATATACAATGATAAATACAATGGAATTTAACACAACAGAGATGAAACTTGTAGAGTCTTTGTTGATATAATTATTTAATTTATCTTTGTTCTGTGTTTGACTCAAAGGCAGAAAAATAATTTGAATAAAATTGTGACTTTAGGTACAAAGCCAACTGAGAGGCTATTCAGTAAACTTTTCAACTCAGTGGTTCAATGACAATAGTGACAGCTTTTGCAATTAGTTTAGGCCCTTTGTTTCTTGAGGCAACTGTAAAATCTACAACCATGTATTCGCTTTCCAATGGAATTGGTACACATCATAAAAATTGCAGTTGAGTTAATTGCTTCATTGGCTGACAGATTTAGCAAAGAGGCCAAGCCCTGAGCTATCCAGTTATTGCTTAAACTGCTCTGTCGTAACAGTGCTGGCTGGGATCACTGAGAAGGCTCTGCTTCCCCAAGTCTTATATGAGGCACAAATTGAGAACTTTGGTATCCAGAGATGCCAGTCTGACACTTTTTATAAGCATCAAATACTCAGAAATTATGAAAAGTAAAAATGCGTGCTATACATGAGTATTTTTTTATAAATACCAAGGACATCATACTTAAAAGTATGTAGTGAGAAAACTTTCCGCTAAATGGATGCAAAGGATCATTGATGATGGATATTACCCAGAATAGTAAGTCAGTGAGCATACCTAAATTATAATTTTATATCCAGTATCTTGTGAAATACTTTTATTCTCTTTCTTGAGTTCAATAATGATTGCTAATATATGTGTTTGTGAAGATGTAGGAATTTTCAGCTTCTCTGGAAGATTTGGATCTTTCATATCTAGAATTCTTGGGAAGAAGAAAGGGAAGAATAGGCACCCTCATCATGGAACCATAGAGTGTCTGACTCCAGAAGAAGGGAAGAAGGATTTTCCTGCAAGTGGGAGAAAGAAAAGAAAGGATCATGGGAAGACTATGAACACAGTATTATGTATTCATATAGGTATGAAACTGAAAGAATTCAAAAGTCAACCTATGCCTTTTAAAAGCCAGATTAAAACATGCTCAAGGTATCCAAATGTGTTTTTCTTTCACATTACCATTCTGTACTCTCTTTACAAGATAGCACCATGTAAAAGGTAGCACGTGAACGGTATTTGCCTGTTCTTTATAAGATTAATTATATCTGTGTAAGAATTAACTAACTTTTACTCATTAATGCATTACTTTACAAGTGTAGGGATGTGGAAGTATATACTAAACTACATAGACAAAAACAGCAATTATATTGTAATGTTGACATGTATGTCTTTAAAATCAATATCAGATTTTATTTAACTATTAAAGTACAATGTGCATCACTTCCAGAGAGGCATCATTACCTCTACCATACACAGATATAGTTACACATAATTTTTGAATATAGAAGGAAAAGAAAATCTATGAAATAGGGTATTATCATGCTACATCGATGATCTATAAAGAAAAATAACCTCAATGGAGTATGAGATTGACAGCACATTCTTTAGTATAGCAGCAACAGATATGCAATATAATATATATATATGCATATGATCTTTAATAAAGCAACTAGATAGTTATGTGAGCTTTTCTAGTTAATAAATAAATGCTGAATTTCTTCTTAGATTTTAGTCTTGTTATATCATATAATCTACTCTTACTCTTCAAATATTTCATTTTTTGAGGTATTTATTTATTTATTTATTTATTTATAGATGAGTGTTTTGCCTACATGAATTTAAGGTATTTGAGTGTTTTACATGCTTATATTTAAGGTATGAGTGTAATTCTCTCAGAGGCCAGAAGATGGTGTCAGCCCCCTTTGAACTGGAGTCTTGGACCATTGTTACCTGCCTTGTGGGTGCATGGAACAGAAGCCGGCTCCTCTGCAAGAGCAGTCAATGCTCTTAATTGCTGAGCCATCTCTCCAGCCTTCTTTAAACTTTTTAAAAGTATATTTAACATTCCTTGGAAATTGATTCAGAGATGGAGATTAGAAAGCAAGGGCATTACTGAGAGAAGTCTTGGAAAAGTTCCCAGTAGAGGCATGAGTGGACCAATATTCACAGAGGGGATTCACTAAAATCGAGATATGCTCTGTTTATTATGCAGTTCCTTTCCTCATAGGAAGCTTTGAACCCCTATTGGTCATGAAAATCTATATGACCCATCACAAGAGGTTATGCTGGATATCATTTGAGAAAAAAAAATATGTCTTATTATCTAAATCAAATTATTCCAATGAGCAGAAATAACCTAGGGTATACCACGAGACTGCCAAAGAAAGCAATTTTCGAAAACCAACACTTGGTGTTGCCTGAAGAATGGGATCCTGGTCTCATGAGGAAATGGAGCAACACTAAAACCAGCTCACAGTGAGAAATTATCTGGTGGTCAATGGTTGTATTTGGGAAAATCCTAAGGGCTGACCTAAAGGGTATTTTGTACTTTCACTTTTAGGAAAGAGATGGTGTGTGTGTGTGTGTGTGTGTGTGTGTGTGTGTGTGTGTTTGTGTATCTGTGTTATGGTTTTAAAAAGGAAAAAAAAGAGAATTAAAGCAGAATTGGTAAACAGAGTAAAGCCTTAATTTTTTTCCCCCTAAGGACAACTAAATTATTTGAAGCTGGATAGTCTGTTTTATATGACTCATGAAAGCACTAGTAAATGTCCTTTAAAACATACAGATATTTGCATATGTATTTTGAAAATACTGTGAGATGTTTTCTCTGTGTTATACTTTCAGTGTGTAAGCAGCTCTAGTGCATTGCTTAATTTCTCTTTATTGTGATCAAGACATATTACCTCTTAATCAGTGAACAATAATTCTAATGAACTAATCAATACAATAACTTGTTTCCCTAAGTTGAAAACATGGACTTTTGTCCATTTAAATTAGATAAACTTGCTTAATAAACAACTTGATTGTAACAAGATATCTTAATCCATTCCAAATGAAAGGTTATTTTTTTTTTCTGAAAAGAGCTGTGCAACTCTTAATTAGTTGTCTATGTTCAAAACTCAGGAGATACCAGTGGTGTCTTTATAGTAAATCTCAATGTGAGATTATTTCTTTACCAATTGTGTTCAATATTTACATGTGTTTATTCACTCAAATATAAATTAGAAAAAGATAAGATGAAGGTTATGAATTATTAGTATCTTTCATATACTTAGAAATAAAAATACTTTATTTTTATAATTCAAAATTTTGATAATATTTATTTCAGTTGTGAGGTTTATGTGCTCTCTTCAGAAACATAACACTTATCAGTTTTTTATTATACACAAACGTGACTGTACTGCACAGATGGATTTTGGATTTTTGTTTGCCAGAAGAGCTTCATTACGAATCAACATAAAGAAGTTGCACATTAAGCACGAATCCATTCTTAATGTTTACTTCCTGGAAAAAATTATAAAGCAACTAAAATATTATTTTTTGGGAAAATGCTCCTTAATTAGCATGTTTTTATTCAAAGTGTACTGTCATGTTTTATAATGCAATGCACTTCTAGGCAAACATAAAAATATATGCATGAGGGAAATATCCTTGTGCGATTCTTAGATTTCCAGAAACTAGCGGGGTGCCTAGCTTTCCATAGATGTTTACTGAAGGTGAAAGAAATTAGCTTAGTGATAACAGAGGCCAACTAATTAAGTTTCCATGAACCAAGTTAATTATAGTGTTTATGACTGGGAACACTTCAGTGAGATACACTGGAGAAACCAAATGTACCTTGTTTTATTAACTATGTGCACATAAACTAATACTTCTTTATATCATTTCTGTATTTAGCATGGATATTCAGTTCCATGAATATGATTAAAGGTGGAGGGACATACATGTTACTAATGTTTTCTAGAGGAAATAAAGTACCTTAAAGCTTAAATTTCTAGCTATAATACTTGGCATATGTTTCTGGCATCTTTAAACACACTGACATCTAGAATGCCTGCTTGAATCTTGCAACAGAGAGCTAAAAATAGTTGACATATTGCTGTTTCTATAGTAACAAAGAAAATGGCTTCATACTCCAGCAACTGTTCCCACAGAGTTTAATGCTCTCTCTAGATTACCTATACGCTATATTACCATGGTATTGCAGGAACACTACCATTATTCTTTTCATTGTAGTTTTGATGTGTCATAACAATTGAATCACTAGTGTAAACATCTAAGTGTTTATATGACATACTTAACCCATTCCAGTTATTTTTCATGAAAGTGAATTTTACCTAAACAAATGCTAAGTTCAGGCCAAGCTTTTATACATGGTGTAATTGAACTATACAGGAAGTTTCCAAACATCCATCTGCTTCTGCATCTGACATTTTACCAGTGGGAAATTATTTAATTTTATGAACTAATCATGACTAATTATTTGGGACTCCTTAATAAATTCATTAATTTAAGTACATTTCTTTGTAACATTCATACCCTTCCAGGAAGCTTTTTCCTAAGTGGAATTAACTTCATCTAACTGAGGAATTTTATCTACCATGTCTACTAAGGAATCCTGAACATTGCATATAGAGCAGATACCTAATAAATGTTCTGCTGCGTAATCACTTGGCTAAAGGAAATGCAGTTGATCTGAGAGTCCTCAAGTGGTTTCAATCTATAATTTATACATGTTAAGGTTACTTAATTGCAATGTTTCTCTGACCACTGTACCAATTGTGATTTCTGGGAAGAATAGTTACTCCTGTGTGTGTCCAAGTCCAAGTGTATCATACATGAAAAATAAAGAATAAAATACAAGTGGATTTTAGGGTGCCATTCAGCAGCCTTTACATTAGAAAGCATACCTTTGTTTATATGACTGGGCCAGTTTCCTTACAGTGTAACAGTGAAAGTAAGAGGCAGAAGATTCTTCTTGGGAAGACAAATGTAAAAGAGGCCTACAATGACTCCATTTTGAGTATAGCCACCATTTTAAATAATTACTGGAACCTGCCCAATTCAGGGTAAAGGTCAATTGCTCAAGGTCAGTTGCTGGAGGCCTCAAGAACAGCTAATATTAAACTTGTCTAAAGATAACTGTTGATACTGTTGATATGTGAGGGCAGGTGGACTGACTTAACATTTCCTCTTTCCAGTTGCAATATTGTGTCTAAATACCTTTGGTATGTGGGGGCAGGTGGGCTGACCTAACCATGAGCTGTAATTCTGCTATTGTCCAATAAGGCTAGAAGTTACCCAAACCCCACTAAAATTCCCCTAGACCCTGTATCAAAGGCCTGTGAGTCATGTTATCAGGGTCGGAGCCTTTTTCCTCTCACCCCAGCAGACTGGTTTACTTTTTCCCCTGAAATAAAGTCTTGGTTTTCTGTCCTTTGGTGTGTCTGGTGTGGATTCTCGACCCAAACACAAGGAAATCTGGACTTAGGACTTTGCTGGATGGCACAGAGGTAAGTGTGGAGATAGCTGGCTAAACATACAAATTACATTTTTCTAAGCCACTAAATTAATTAATTGAATACAGTGAAGACCAATGAATAAGAATTTCCAGTACTAGGTAATTAGTCTAGAATCACTGGGTTAGGTGACTGTGGGTAATGGGAGACTTTGATCACTTAAGGGAATAATGTGACAATTTGAGTTTAAGACACAAACTGTTTCTAGGAAAGCTAACTTCTGGTAATGAAATTACATTTGTCTCTTTAATCTTATCATCATTCTGTATTGGAAAATTACTTGAATCTGTTAGATATTTTATAGGAAAATTCAAACTGTAATATTTAGTACTATATTTAAATGAAAATGGATAAACATAAATAATAAGCAAGAATCCAAATTATCAGTTTCATTTATCATTAGCAGATGATACAAGTATTTTGTCCTATCCTTAAAAGTTTTATGGTATGAATTGGTCCAGGGTGATAAAGTGCTACGAATCACCAACTTCACCATTTAAATATATAAATGATATTCCTATAGACATCCAAAATAATATTTTACAAATACATATAGATAATTGTATATAATTTTCATTTTTATTTAACTTCATTTTATTTTTCATCTTCCTTTTATCAAGGCCAGAATGACCATCCTATATGATGGAATACATTATACATTATTAAAGTACACATTGTATTTAATTTTTAAAGGGAACCGAATTTTTAATAGTATTATACTTTTGAGGTCTGAATAATTTCTTACTCTGGAAAATGTGATGTTGATATCTTTATCTAATGCTGTCTATTGAATATCTATTAGTCAAGCTTGCATGAATCAACATTTCAAAGTGGTGATATGCAAATTCTATGTTGTGTGCTTCATCAAATGAAGATGCTCGATATCAAAATATAATTCTAACCAAATATGAACCTACCCCAAATCTATTATTGTACTATAGTTACTACTCATTTAATTATGTCCTTTAAAAATTGCTGGTTTGTCATATTTATTAAATGTCTATTTTTTAGAAAAAGTGTAGAATGTCTTTATTTACATTTAAAATTGTAACTTTAGTTCATATTGGTAAAAGGTATACAAGAGTGAAGAGGAGATGCTACTGTAATGAAGTGGAGGAATGGCACAGTAACTTAGCCTAGAATAAGTGTAGACTTGGAAGAAGATCTAATCCAAGAGATGTGTTTATGTTGTAGAGTTTAGTTTATCAGATGAACACCAGGAGTCTGATCTAAGTCTTTAGTATGGGCTAAGGAATGAATACCAACAGAACTAAGACATCCAGAAATCACAGCAGGTTTTTATATGGAGGGCAATTACCTGGGATGACAATAAAACTCCGTGGAACGTTGTTATGTTGGAGATTACTATCTGTAGCCTCAATGCGAATGGTAAATAAACAAAATTGATTTACAAATATATAATTTTAGAGAGAGGTTCTAGAGAGAAACAAATCTGGGAGATATAGATTTATAAATGGAAACTCACACTAATGAAATTCTCAAGAACATGGAGGCCATAGCCCAGATTTGGGGAACTCCATCACTGGGGGCTTGCTTGAGCAGAGACAGCAGCTGTGGGAGACCCTGAGCAGATAGTCTGTGAAGCACAGGAAAACCAGGAAGAAGTGATCTAATGAAAAGCAGAAGTCAACAATAGTTTTATCATTAACAAAGACAAACATTTCTAAGTAGAAACAAAATAAGTTAATTTTCTTTCAATTTGATTATCATGTCCCCATTATATTTACTAGTATATTATTTTGAAATAGCCAAGAGTATCATTTTTATATTTCATAAGCCTTTACTCCACAAATTGGTTGATTTTTATAAATACTTGAATTTATCTAACATCATTTGACAATTTTCATTAGTTTTTACCTATATTACCCTGACTTATTATTATTATCCTTAATTTAGCATTATCCAAATTTTTTATTTTGTTAGAGTGAACTTATCGAAGTCTGTTGAACAGATATTTCACCATTTCTTTATGAATAGAAATCAATTTCTTTTTCATTGTTATTTTATTTAAATTTCATGAGCAACACTAGGTGTACAGTGATCTTCTGATTCCTCTCATTGTCTGGATGTTTAGAAAAGATAATAATAGCTCTTATTTTGTACTAAAATAATAATGGCAAAACATGATAGATAATTATTACATCAATGATATTGGGCTGGGGATCTAACACAATGCATATGGCTTTTTTCACCTATACAAGCCTGCATATTCAATCCCTGGCACTTCAAAAGGTTTTAAAGCTATCAAAGTAGTTGGACTATGAGCCATAAAGAGAGTAATTATCCAGGACACAGCTGGTCATGACAGCTTCTCTTCTTTGCTGGACCTTATGGTACCATTGGCTCTAGAATTTACATTCTCTCTTTAGCTGGCAGGAAGGGAGAAGGCAGGGGGAATCATCCTTCACTTTAAGAACACTTTCTGGAAGTTCTTTTACAGCATATATACTTACAGCAATTAAATCATATGGCCCCTAAAAAAGAGGCTAGAAAGTATAGTCTTTGTTACATGAAGTTTTGATGACAATGTAAGAATATGTGTTCCTCTAACTCTGAATGGAGAAAATAATTAGAGATGACTTTGCACTGTGCATATTTGCAAACATGGATTGTTTTTAATAAAAAAATAATTTTCCAAAAGTAATGTACAGGATTCCAGAAGAACAGACACACGGGATAGAACTGAATTGTTAGCCAGAAATGCTTGAGATGTAGCTAACTCAGAAATGAAAGAATTTACCTAGCCATCAGAGATGTGAGCCAAAGAAAGAAAGGACTGATCCTTGGTGAACTTTCCATACTTTCAAGAAATAAGTACACGCAACAACTGGAAATAACTCCCACAGAACAGCATTGAAGCAGAATGTGCTATAATGAAAATATAGGTATAGAAGGCATCCATTATATACATTTAGCAAACATTAAATGTGGATAAGACAGGCAGGGTCACCTGAAAGTTTAAGGGCTAGTGGGTAAGCAATTAGGAGAAGCATCTGCATTTGTTGGAACTATAATCAAAATTTAATCTCCGTAAGATTGTAGCTAAAGTTCTAACACACATTCAAGAATATAAAACAATGTCTTGGTTTTCTTTCAGGCCTGTAGCTTGTTCCTTAATAACCTTCCCACAATCTCTTATTCCTTCCTTCATTTAATCTAGAATAATTAAATTTAGGACATCTCAATTCTTCTCTTATATCACAGAACTAGGTAGAACAAGGAAGATTTAATCCCCCCTAAACTGTATGTGGAATTATAATAAATTTTGCAGAGGATTAAAAGTAGAGTATAAAAAGGTCTTTTACAATAAATATACTGCAAATAACAACAACTAAAAGAGAAATATTAGTCTTTTTAGTAGGAATATCTAATTAGATAAAGTTATTTTTCCACAAAATGGAGAAATAAATGACCTAGTACAAAGTACTAAGTCATTTTGTTCTTTGTACATATTGTTCTTCAAAGTACAAAGAACAATAGTCAGATGACACTCATGGGAAACTGTATGTTATTTTCTTTGTGGAAATGAGGACACAACGGACTTTTTGTAGACAGCTGGGTTTGTCTAAATTGCATTTTTGTAACATTATTCTGGCAGGATTACAGAGCATGATTCTGATATAGAACCATTTTGGAAACAAGATGAGTGGGGTGATAAAAGCACTTAGGAAGGTGGTGAGAATCTGATGTAAGGAAAGTTAAGAAGCAATTCTGGGTAATAAATAATTGGTCTGGATTTTGTCCCTGTTTCCTGGGAGGGAGCCTCCAAACCCTTAAGATTTGGTCAATATTGAGAGAGTTATTGACCTTCATGATGGTTACCTTCCTCCACTTTACCTGAATTAATGCTAGTGAGATGACTCACAACATTAAACACTGAAGCATCCACATAGGAAAAATGAACCTTTTAACTGAAAGATTGAAGGACAAAGTCACATGCTGAACCTGTGAAAGAAAGGAGAAATTTAAATTAATGGTGTGGTCAATGGTAAATATATATGCCATTGTTGTAAACTCTCAATCAAACCTTGATACAAGACAGTATGCATGACAATACTTTGTGTGCATTGTTATGTTCATGTCAAAAGTGGGTGATGTTAACCAAAGGAAAGGTGGAGGCAATACTGATACATTATTATTTCCCTGCTATGACAAAATACCTGACAAGCAACATAAGGAAGGGAGGGTTTGTTTTGCCTTTTGCTTTTAAAAGAGATACAGTCCATCATGTATAAATGTATTGCCTGTATGTTTGTAAGTGTACCTGTGTTGTTCAATGCTTACAGAGGTCAGAAGATGGAATTAGATTCCCCGGAACTGGAGTTACAGGTGGTTGTGAGCCATCAGGTGGGTGCTGGGAATTGAACCTGGGTCATCTTAACTGCTGATCCATCTCTCGAGCCCCCAGTGGTAACAGAATAAATGTGTATTTGATTTGCCTTATTCTTTCTTCTTCTAAAACCTGGCATACATTTCTACAAACCATTAAAGTACATATCCAGTTTATTACAAATAAAAGATGAGAATTCTCTTTGTCTATGTGAGTACTTATTAGTTCATGAAAATATTTTCAAATGTATTAGCTCTGAAACATCTATATATCTTTCACTGTCACAATATAAGGTAATATCTCAGCCATTATTTGTGACTTTCTTTTTTTATGTGTATGAGTGTAACTGTCTGCATGTAGGTAGGTGCACCTGTGTCGTGCAATGCTGCAGAGGTCAGAAGAGGGTTTCAGATTCCCCTGGAACTGGAGTTAAAGACAGTTCTTAGCCATTATGTGGATACTGGGAATCAAACCCAGGTCCTCTGCAAGAACAGTTGGTGCTCTTAACAGCTAAGCCATCTCTCCAGCCCCCTACTTGTGACTTTTATAAGCGTTAATTTAGCTATTCATATTATTTCAGTTTGGCTTACATATGGTGATCAGACAAGAACTTGGAAGGGTTGATTCTCTCTTTAACTATGTAGAGTCTGTGGATTGACAACAGATGCATTTACCCATCAAAATGGAAAACAATTTTGCAGTCATGGTTTTCCTTTGAGACAAGACCTCCTATAGCCCAAGCTGGCCTTAAATTCATCAAGTAGCTGAAACTGGGATTGAATTTCTGAACTCCTTACCCTATCACCAAAGTGCTGGGTTATACTAGTGGACAACCTCACCTATCTCAATTGTATACTTTAAGAAAAAATATCTTTTTGAGACAGGGTCCCCATGTGGCTCCAACTGGACTGGAATTCGATATATACATCAGACTAGTCTCAAAGTTATAGAGTTCCATGTGCTTTACCCTCCTGTCAATTGCATACTTTTAAATAATTGTAGTAAATGATCATATCTTATGCCTTTTTATTTTTTTGGATTTTTGAGAGAGTCCCCCTGTAGCCCAGGCTGCCATTGATCTCACAGAAATCTGCCCAACTCTGTCTCCTGAGTGCTGTTTTAAGGGCAAGTGCTAAATACCCAGCCGAGTCTTTGTAACAATTACTGAATACATATTCACTAATTTGTTTTGTTCTGCTATATATTATTTGGAAGATAAATCCCTGATCATAGTGCATTGTCTATTGAGATCGCATAGAAATTTCAGATTAAATTAACAAAATAAAATGCAAATTATTGAATGAATTTATGAAATTATCATGTTCATCAATTTAGCATGCTTTAATAGGAATTTCAATTAAAATTAGTTAATTGTAGGTAGACTGACTTATTTTTGTCTTGCTTTCTCATTAATAATAAATGATGTTCATTCACCCCACATTAGTTTTCTGTATGGTTGTTCTTACATGGTTTTAATAATTTAATTACACTTACTAGGAGCAACCCCTCTTAACTTTTCATTATGGCATATTAATGTCTTAAATGATCATGACATACAACTTACTCTTCAAAGAAGAAATCTTATTACATTATAAGAGGGATCTTGGTGGCTTTCTTGGTTGAATTTTTCAGCCTATAAATATAAATATAAATTTGCTTAAATATGTCCAAATATATTTGTTGTCCTTAGTACATTTAATAAGAAAGTATATAGCCAGTTGCTGTTTTACATTTTTATAGAAGTTTTGTGTATTTCATACAACATTTCTTAATCTAATTTAGACCTAATTCCCCTTCCTTGCCCCCTCCCCATCAGAGCTCATGTATACTGCCATAGATGTCTTTCTTTTTTTTGGAATTCACATTTTCCCCTTTAATTTTATATTGTTCTCAAGTATGCATACATGCCCTCTCCCCATATACCACAATTACAAATTCCGAAAATAGGTAATAGGTTAATTCTAGATCCCATTAAGGTATTCACATTATAATGATACAGTTGCTTTCAGGTAACAGAAATATATATATATATATATATATATATATATATATATATATATATTACCAGTTTGCCTTAATTTACAGTTTGATTGCTAGCATCCACAGATGAGGTATACCATTCCCCATTTGTTTGGTTTTTTTTTTTTCTCCTGAGCTATGTTTATTTCACGTAGCATAATGTCTTCTAGTTCCATCCATTTACCTGCAAAGTTCATGTTGTCATCTTTCTTTACTGCTGCATAGAACTCCATTATACATCATTAGAGTGTCTATTAAGTTCTCTCTTATTCTATGCTTGATAGGAAAAAGTAAATACATTCAGTGGACTCAGTGTAATTTATCTGTAGATTATTCCAAGAAAATTAACATCCAAATAATAGGTAAATATGCGTACTTATATTTGCAGACAAGTGTAACTACCCTTCAAAAGCAGTGTGTGTGTGTGTGTGTGTGTGTGTGTGTGTGTGTGTGTGTGTGTATAACAGATGGAGACTATTACAATGTTCCACAGTTTGTCAAGTAGCTCTTTGCCTTGAAGTGGAGCCCTGGGACATTCCCCCTTCCATCTTGGAATGTCCCAGGCTCCACTTCAAGGCAAAGAGCTACAGGCAACTAATGGATGCTGAGTGATGGAGAGTCAGTTTTCTCTCCAAGGCCTAGTTCTCTGAGGGGGCATTGAATCCCAAGCCAACAGACCTAAACCCAGGTACATATAAGCATGACTAGATGGATTTATTGAAGTATTTATTAGTCAAGAAGAAGACAAGATATTGTCAAAGTGTGAGGAAGTGGCAGAGATGACTGGGAAGGATGGAAATAATGCAAGGACAATATTCATGTATGAAACTATCTTAAAAAAAACAATGAATACCTTCAGAATTTTATCTTTGTTTTGTTTCTCATCCACCTGTGCCCCTTTTCTAAGCCTAGGGAACAATCTGCGGAAGAGCAGTTGTGGTAGAATGTAAGGGCTTCGATTGGGGTTATTGGTGAAACTACAACAATATAGACTGGACACTCATTTGATCAACTTGATTGAACATACAAGCCCCCCCTTTTAGGATGGTGGGACCCATGAGCTGTGTGGGTTTGGGCACAACTGCTTGCAAATTGGTTTTACATGAAGGATGCTTGTACTCACAAATTATCAC
>VZQC01006573.1:286720-301494 GCA_009823505.1 Rhizomys pruinosus
AAGGGAAGGGGATATATGCCTGAACTGAATTGGAAAATGATGTATGAAATACACAAAGCATCAATAAAAATAAATTAAAAAAAACAATGAATAAACATTTATTTATAAAAACTAAGGAAAATAGACCTAAACAATCAGAGATTGAAAAGGATGCATTATAACTGAGCAACACAAATATATAAAGAATGATTAGAGATTATTATGTATGCCAACAATCTAGAACTAGAGCCCCAATAAATAACAATCTAGAACAAACAGTTTCGTTTTGGGAAACATATGACTTGGAAAGATTCATTCAGTGAAAAATAAGGAACTCCATTGTGAAAATATACAATCTTTTCTTGTCTGGGGCATGATGAAATCTCAGCAGTATTTTTTTTTTATTTTTTATGGATGACTTGTGTATTTCATACATTATCTTTCAGTCCAATTTAGACACATTCTCCTCTAAAAAATAAAAAAATAAAGAATTGAGTTAAGAGAATTTGCATTTTTCAGCCCACCATTTGCACATCAACAGGAAGACCTCAAACACATACAGTGACCAAACACTGAAAAATGTAGAGAAATTCAATGTTTATGGAACGTATCACAAAGGGCTTTGAAATGGCTTCCTATAGCTTTCCAGTAAATCTGCCCTGGAATTGGTCTTCAGACTTTTCCTGGTTTTTCTGCATAAAAAATATGAGGCATAACTTTACTTTCTTGACATTATAACTTCTAATTAAAAAATTTATTTTATATGATACAAAATATTTAGTTTTCTAAGAATGAAATGTAGATTCCATTCCACTGAAACCCAGATTTGACTATCAGAGGAAGTATTTCCATGACCACAATGGACTAACAAGCAGTGGGACCAACAAGGAAAACGCCTCATTTCTGTGACTAAACAAGGGCAAGAGTCAATTGCTCCATCTGAGCAACTTTAGCAGAGTGAGATTAACTCCATTTGCTTTCATTTTACTTTGTATGATGTGTGTATGTGCGTGTTCTCTCTCTCTCTCTCTCTCTCTCTCTCTCTCTCTCTCTCTCTCTCTCTATCTCTCTCTCCACGCTTGTGTCTGCATATATGTGCATGTGTGCTCATTTATGTGTATGAGTGTGGGCTTCAGGGAATTCTATTTCCACATCCCATCTCAGTAAAGAGGCTGTCCTAGTTTGTCTTCCATTGCTGTGACAAAACACTCTGACCAACACTGACTTGGGGAGGAAAGGGTTTATTCAGCTTACATCTCCTGGGTCACAGTTCATCACTTAGGGAGCCCAAGGCAGGAGCTCAGGGCAGGAGCCTGGAGGCAGGAGCTGAAGCACAGGCCATGGAGGAATGCTGTCCACTGGCTTGCTCGCTCTGGCTCATGCCCAGCCTGCCTTCTTATACCATACATAACTACCTGCCCAGGTGGCACCACTCATTGTGGGCTGGGCCCTTCCACACTGCTCGACCATCAAGACAATACTCCACAGATGTGGCCACAGGCCAATCCAATGGAGTCAATTCCCCAGTTGAGGCTCCCTCAACCCAGGTGTGTCAAGTTGACACTAAATCTATCCAGCACAGGGGCATTAGGACTACAGATGTGTGCTACTACACTCAAGTCTACATGGCACCTTTACTCTCCGATACATCTCCCTAGCCACAGCTTCTCATTAATCACTCCCGGCCTTCTTCAGTTTATGGTGCACCAGTCTGAAAGATACAGTGGGACTGAACTGTCGTCATATCAATCTGGTGTTTCACTGAAGTCAGTTCTTGTCCTGCCTGCTTCATTTTCCCATGATCCTCTTTTCGCTCTTTGTCTGACTGCCATGCTCCACTCCTGGCTCTCTCTGGTGAACAGGACTTCTCACTTCCAAACACTTTCCTTGCCCACACTGGGTCCCCGGAGAAGCATTCATCTAGTTTTCTCCTCTGATCACTTGGCAGCTGCACTTACTTGATAATCAATTCAGAAATCTGAATTCAAATCCACATATGTTCTTTGTAGGCCAATTTTCTCTCGTTTTCTACTTATCAGTTTAAGGTCCATTAGTTTCCAAGGATCTTTCCAGAGGTTATTGAGTGGTTCAAGGTATAGAACTTGGAATTAAACCTATCCCTCCTAACTGTCTAGGTGAGATTAGGCACTGGAGCTGAGCTGAATGCCATGATCCCACCAGGCCTGAGTAGACATAGAGTGGTTGTTAGTGTTTAGAGAACACAGAGGCTCAGGCCAGCAATCTTCAGCATGCATCCAACCCATTTCATGACACTTCTTCACATTAGAGTTAAAAAAAATATTTCATATGGGAGATAATGAAGCATAAAAAGTTTAAAGATTTTTATATAGACTCTTTGGTTTAAATACAGACTAGTAACATTGAAAGAAGTTATATAGCTGAAAACACCTGTCTTCAGGGTTTCTGCTTTTAATTTTCTATTTGCATTAAAGAAAAAATATGTTATTCTAGAAAGATTTCTTAGGTTTGTTGTTTATAATATTAACAGTCAGTCACATTAAATAAACTCAAATTCTGCCCCTATGAAATATTTAACAAGATAGCCTAATATCTATGGGTTTTAAGAAATATTTTTATTGAAGTTTTGCACATTTCCTTCATCATTTCTCAGTCCACTTTAGACACATTTCCCTTTCCATGCTCCTCATCACACCTGAGTTCATGCACTCTGCCATACATGTCTTCTATCTTTTTCTGAGTCTTTTTAAAATTTTTCAAAGCAGAGGATTATTGCTTTGGGGAGAACTTTACTGTTTCAGTTGGTTCTTTGTCTCAGTTCTTTGTTGTTGTTGTTAATCCCTCCGATTTGTGTTGCTTCAACACATGCAAATATATATATATATATATATATATATATATTTCACATATATATTTCACACACANATATATATTTCACACACATATATATATATATATATATCACATATACTAAAATTATGTCATCTGAAAATAAACTGTATGTTATTTCCAAATCATATTGTAGGATCCACATTTTCCCTTTTAATTTTATATTACTCTAAAATATGCATACATACCCTCAACTCATATACTAAGATTATGAAGTCTGAAAATAAGTAGTAGGCTAATTCTAGAGCCTTTTAAGGGATTCACATTATAAGAGCACAGGGGGCTGCAGGACAGGTGAAGGGCAGCCACTTGGGGAGCAGTGCCCCAGAGGCCTGGGGTTCATCATCCAGGTGAAATACCACACCCCTCCTGTGTGATAGGCATGGATGGAGTTACCCAGAGAGCAGCAGGAAGCACAAGGCAAAGGTGCACAGCCCACTTCACCCCCATTTGAGCTGTGGTGGGAATGTCACAGTTGGAATAGTGGTAGTGATTCCTTGGCACAAGGAAGTAGAAGAGACAGCATACCTACCACAAATACAGTCCCAGGACACTAGGATTCACAGGCAACCCAGAGGAACTTGCCAGAGGGAAGCAGGTTGAGTGCAGTGCTCTGTGGTGAAATGACCTGGCTGTTACCTATCTAATTTCTTTTTTTTCCTATCTAATTTCTAGAGAACCTTCAGAACAGAAAGGGAGGAGTTAGCTGGACCTTCTGATATATAACCCAAAATGAGAACCTGAAACCTAGAATAACCAGTCCTTCATAAACAAGGAGAAGACAAAGAAAGCACCTGAAGGAAACAAGCAAAGCAAGCCTTCAAAGCAACAAAGAAAAATTTGAGATTTGCATCAGTATACAAACAACAAAACAAACCCACATGCCAAAAACACAACAACAACAACAACAAACAACATGAGAAAAACATAGAATAAATCCACACCAAACCCTCCCAGTCCTATAAAAGATTCCTAAAATGAGGTCTCCCTGGAAGTAACCCAAGACACCAATCTTAGAAGAACAATCACAGACATACTCAAAGAAGTCAAGGAGAATATAAAGAACAAATATAAGAACTAAATGGAGAGAATGACAATCTCAGAAAGGAACTAGAGAGAAAGAACAACAAACTCAGGTAAGAACTAGAGAGAGAATGACAAACTTAGGAAGGAACTAGAGGGAGAGAATGACAAACTCTGGAAGGAAGTGGAAATACTGAAAAGCTACCAGGCTGAAATGAAAAGTGAAACAGACCAGTGAAAGAAGGAGCTATAAGAAGAGAATGACAAGCTCCAAAAAGAAGAGGAAATACTAAAGAAATCACATAATGAAATGAAAAAGCAAATATCTATGGATATTTAAAAAGTAGAACTAGAATACATATCAGAAATTACACATAATTTTAATGAAAATTTAAGTTTGGGAAAATATACCTTATATTGGAGTACAATTACAATTTTGGTGTTTCATGGGAATTAGGTGCTTTATCCAGAAGTATGCTCTCTAGTGAGTTTGAGACTTCAGAGTTTGTTGTGTACCTAGAAGTGGGAATAATACAGCTTGATGCTCTAGTTTTACCATTGAAAAATCAAATTGCTTTTAAATCTTATCGGCTAAGTTATGATTATTTTCTGTAGGATTTTTTTGTTTCTTAGAACAGTTAATATTTTGCTAAATATTTCAATCAAATTCTAGACATTTGATCTCTATTGCAATATAAATTAAGATGATCTTAAGAAGTTTATTTCAGCCATTTTAATATAGAGAGCTAAAGAAGGAAATAACTTTGCTCAAATGTTGGGAAGCCCAATATTTAGCATCTTTCAAAAAAATCTGTGATGCAAAGATATAGTACCAATTTTAACTCTTTATTTTTTTTATTTATTTTTTATTTTTTATTATTTATTTTTGTATGTGTATGAATGTATTGTCTGCATGCAGGTCTGTGCACCCGTGTCGTGCAATGCCGCGGAGGTCAGAAGAGGGTCTCGGATTCCCCTGGAACTGGAGTTCTCCAATTCCAATTTTAACTCTTTAATGTCTCAGAACTTATGCCTCATTATAATGAAATGTGGTTAAGTGACAGTTGAGTTTAATCTTTTAGTTTCTGTCCTACCTATAAATAATCCCAAGGTATATCATGTTTTGAATTTGGGTATGTAATTTTATTTATTTATTTATTTATTTATTTATTTATTTATTTATTTATTTATTTTGGTCTTTTCGAGACAGGGTCTCCCTGTAGCCCCAGCTGTCCTGGAACTCACTCTTTAGGCCAGGCTTGCCTTGAGCTCACAAAGATTCGCCTGCCTCTGCGTCCCGAGTGCTAGGATTAAAGGCATGTGCCCCCACAACCAGCTGGGTTTGTAATTTTAAAATGTAGCATAATAGAATTAATAGAAATCCTTACACTCTTATTAGAGTAATATCTGTTACAACAAATAACCATGTGGATTTATTGACAAAGGTATAGTAATTTTGTCATTCCACAGTGCTCCAGTTTCCGATTAGGCAAACTCTCTGCTCTCTTCCACGACCTTTCTGATCTCTCATTTTCACCAGGCAGTGCAGTAGCTCTCTTCCACGACCTTTCTGATCTCTCACTTTAACCAGGCAGTGCAGTAGCTTTCTTCACTCTTCTAGCTCCTTCAGATAGCCCAGATTACTTCTAGCCTCTGACAGGGAAAGACAAAATGGAGGTTCCTAGGTTTCACTTGTTTTGAGTCAAGTCTAAAAGGAAGTGCTTTATTTAAACTTCAGTTTCAATGATTAAAATTTAATTCACTTGATTCAGTTAATTCCAACAAAACTGGAATATATATATATATATATATATATATATATATATATATATGTATAATCTGTCAGAAAAGATAAAAGAAATTTAGTTGAAATTTAGACATTCTCTATTAGCATAAGTCAGTCTATTAACCAAATATTTCTGTCAATCTTGCTCCATGTTCACTTCTGACATCAAAGAAGAAATTCAATATCACACCCAGTCACCCCATTCATGCACAGTCAGCATCTAGAGGACCTGTTCTTGCTGTCTATTCATCATATTATTTGTGATAGAAACAGAACCAACCTTGTCTAGAATAGAAACAACCCACCTTGTCTAGAATTGTGAACACCTCCTATACTGAATAGTATGCTAAAATGAAGGCATATTAATTATAATAATATTTGCATAGACATGATAGAAGACCTAGTTATGAAGCAGCAGTTAAAAAATCTGGTGTAGCTTTGTGGAAGTTCCTTTAACCTGGCTCAGGAAAACCTGGATTTGTTCTGTGATAAGTCTCTTAAATGATATTTTCCCAAATTCCTGCCTCCACTTCTTAGAAACTGCTTCCTGGACTATTATCCTCCATGGACATATCTAAAGTAGGTGATAGGGACTGTGCCCTCCTTGGGGAAGCATAGCTATGACAGCTGCTTCATGTCAGAGGCTCATCTAATACTCTTGGGCTATTTTAGTAGCGGGTTTTAAGACTCAGCAAACAGTCATACACTATTTTTAGACCACGTTTGCAGTTTCTTTGGCAATATAATTTCCTCAAAAACTTAGGAAGCTTTTTATCTGTTTGCTTCCAGATAGTTCTGTGTGCCAGTAAATACAAATTTTCACTTACCTAAAATTATTTCCTGAGCTTGAGATTTCTTCTATTATCGCTACTTACTTTCTGATTAATGACAGCCACCTTGAGGCTGCACAGAACAAGTATCTTGAAGTAATATTCTTAATTAGATTATTTTCCTGCTAAACTGAATCAGTTTAATTTAAAGGCTTTTTTTTTTTTTTTTGGTCTCTTTTGAGACAGGGTCTCCCTGTAGCCCCAGCTGTCCTGGAACTCACTCTGTAGACCAGTCTGGCCTTGAACTCACAAAGATCCACCTGCTTCTGCCTCCCAAGTGCTAGGATTAAAGACATGCGCCACCACACCCGGCTAATTTAAAGGCTTTTACAGACATTTGTTGCTGTGATTTTGCTGTTTTTCCTTTACTTTTATTCCTCCACTTCCTCCTCCTCTTCCATCTCCTCCTTCTCCTCCTGCATTCCTTTCTCATTTTTCTCCTTCTTTTCTCCCTTCTCTCAACTCAGTATTTATAGCCTTAAAATTTAGCTTGTCTAAACCCATAATATCTTTAATGGTAGATGTTTTCCTTTTCTTTCTATATCCCTAAAACCCCTCCAATCCTTCCATAACCATCTCCCTTTTTATAATGATTTTTGAAGAGCAATTCTTTTTTTTAACATTTTTAAAAGATTTTTTTAACTGCTTGTGAGTAATGATTTATGTGCACATGAGTTAGGACCTACAAAGTCTATAGTGATGGATGCCACTGGAGTTGGAGTTCCAGGCTGCTGTGAGCCAACGGACATGAGTCTCTGGAGATCAATGTGTTTGCTTGAACACTGAGCCATCTTTCTAGCTCCCAAAGAACTGTCCTCAAAACATGATATCATTCTGAAGTTTTCAGAACAATGTTAAAATTATAGGTTCTGTATTAGATCATATTTCAGGTTTTCCTAGGTGAATTTTTGGCAGATGCTTTCCTATATAATACCGCTCACCATTCTTTGGGCTATTTTTTTTTTCTTTCTTTTTACTTCCAGTTCCTTTGTATACTGCTGTTGAACCACTAAATCAACAGCAGGTAATGTATCCCATTGTTTTAATTACTTTTGTGGGTAGGAACTTCTGCATTGGGAATGTCAGGCCTTGTTGTAGTGACTGTCTCCATAATTTGGTAGATTAAATCAACCAATGTTTATTTCTCATCATATATATTTTGTTTGTGGTTAATTGGTTGCTCTAAATGTGAAAACATCTTATATATCAGTGACTTGATTCCTTCCCATGCTGTCTCTCACATGCACAGGACTCAGCATCACTTTTCTCCAACTTGACAAGGAGTGAGAGAACAGTTATGGAAAAGGAAACATTGTTCATTGCAATGAGATGCTCTGGCAAAAGACCAAATCATTTGGGGTGGGGAGGATTTAAGTCTTCAGTTTGCAGAAGTTTGGAATCTTTCAAAGCCAGGGAAATGTAGATTTTGATTAGACAGTTCTGTCTTTAAGACCTGATTTGGGGATAATTTTCACATGTGATATGAATTTAAGAAACATGAGGAAATGAAAAGTACATAGATATAGACTCAATAAGGTCATTCACATGTGATTGGTAGCTAGAGAGGAGATAAGGGCCAGAGACAGCATTGTAGGACACTCCAACATGAGGAAGTATTACAATAAATGTCTTAAATTAGAAGACCTGGAAAACTGTCAAGTCCTGAATTTCAAGTAAAGAAAATCTTTCAAAGATGAGCTGTCAGTAAAGTGCTTGCATCCCAGAAGAGCCTGAGTTTGATCTCCAAAGTCCATGTTAAAAACAGGAGCCAGCACCAAATCCCCCAGTTGAAAGGAAAGCTGAGCAACATTATTGTTGTATTCCTTTTTTATCTGAAAGTAACTGTGCTGTTATAAGGTGAATCTCTTAATGGGCCCTAGAATTAACTTACTGCTTATTTTCAGACATTGTAATTAATGTATATGGGTGGAAGGTATGTATTCACATTTTAGAATAATATAAAATTAAAGGGAAAATGTGAACTCCTAAACATACAGAGTTAGCACACAATTTCTTCCCAGAGGACATTATTCCAGTACATATATGACATTTATATAGGCATATTTTGGAGCAATTCAAATAGGAGGAAACAACATAAGGACTGGGTCAAAGAACCGATTGGTACAGTTAAATTCTGCCTAAAACAATAAATCTCTGCAGAGAAAAACTTTAAAACTACTGAGAGAAAGATGCAGGACATGTGTGGCAGAATGCACATACTGAGATGACAAATATAATTGAACAGGAAAAAGGAGATGAAACTTATGTGCAAGACAAGAAGTCCTTATAGCTATATTCTTAAATGTTATTAGTAATTATGTCTAATTATCATTGACAATCACATACATGTATCTATTGCATTCTTTTTTTTTTTTTTTTTTTTTTTTGTCTTTTCGAGACAGGGTCTCCCTGTAGCCCCAGCTGTCCTGGAACTCACTCTGTAGACCAGGCTGGCCTTGAACTCACAAAGATCCGCCTGCCTCTGCCTCTCAAGTGCTAGGATTAAAATCATGCATCACCATGCCCAGCCTATCTATTGCATTCTGATTACTCTCACCTCCCCGCTCAATTTTATTTCCCTCACACCCCTGTCACCTCCTCCTCTTCCTTACATGTCCATTTTTGTCATTTATGTTTTTTGTTTTGTGACCTACTGAGGTGAAACAAGACCATCTGTTTGACCAAGAGTTTAGACCTTGTCCATAAGAATCTGGCAAACTCAACAGTGGGTGTCCATTGAAGACAATGATGGCCCTACACTAGCATCTATAGTTTGTTAGAGAGAGTAGCTTCGAATGGTCCTCCATCCATGATGGACTGTTGCATGATCAGTCTTTTGCAGACCTAGTTCAGTAACCACAGCTGCTGTGAGTTCATGATTGCACAGGCTCTGTCATGCTGAGATGATCGCACTTTGTCGCCTTTCTCACTGTCTTCTCGCTCTTAAGTTCTACCCCTTCTTCCATGATCCCCCCTGTGATTAAGAAGGGATGATATGAATGTCCTCTTTAGGACTCTAAACATTCAGCCACACCTTATTCTCAGTACCTTGGACAGCTATGAGTCTGCATTCACTGCTGCTGCCTGTAAATGGAGGCTTCTCGGATAAAGCTGAGAAAAGCATTTGTCTATTGGTATAAACATGGCTATTTAGAAGTCAGTTTTAGTTTATGGATTTACAATGGGTAGTAAAAATTTCTTACTCCTTCTTTCACTAGTCCTAAGGGTACTAAATTTAAAGTGAGAGGTAGACGTTTCAGATTAAAGGAAAGAAGTGAAAAACAACAAGAAGAAAAAAAATATCCCTCTTAGAAAAGGGGACAGTTGGGGCTGGAGAGATGGCCTAGAGGTTAAGAGACCCGACTGCTCTTGCAGAGGACCCAGGTTCAATCCCCAGCACCCACATGGCAGCTAAGAACCGCCAGTTCCAGGGGAATCCAACACCCTCTTCTGAGCTCCGCGGCATTGCATGACACAGGTGCACAAACCTGCATGCAGACAGTACATTCATACACATATGAAAATAAATAAATTAAAAAATTAAAAAAAGAAAAGGGGACAGTGTTCTCAGTGGTGTCTGTCACAGTAGAGTCATGAAGGATATTAGAGAGCACCATGAAAGTGGCTTTTCAGTGGGTGCTGATCGCCTTGGGTGAAGAGAGAAAGTTTATGTAGAAGCTCATTTTTTTCAGGGTTACAGCTTCCTGTTACAGGCTGCTGCATGTTGTTCTCTTAATTTCACCTACACAGCACAAGCAGAGTGTGTGCCATCATACCAGTCTTTTATAAATGGTGCTGAGGCATACTTTCAACACAGCTGACTCCCGCCAGCCTCAGAAAGAAGGACCTCAGCTGGCTTTGGTGAAAAAAAAAATGCTCAATGCTCTTTAAATTATAAGCTTTGAATTCATTTTGGAAATATCTATAATGTATAGTAGAAATTAGCAACTAAAGTTTAATAAAAATCATGTGAGATGAAAACCTCAAGAGTTTTATCCTCAGGTCACTGGACACATGAAATATTCTCCAATAAATATAATCACAAATACCATGTGTTCTTTTTATTGTATGTGGTCCCCTTACTTAAGAGGCTTGATGGTGTGACTGGCACCACTTGGGGAGAGAAAAAGTGTCATCAGGAATGGGAGGAGCATAAGAGAGGCTGTGGGTGGAGAATATGATCATGACACCATGTACTCTTGTATAAAATTTTTAGAAACATAAACATAGAATAAACATTGAAACTACGTGGTAAGGCATTTTTTGAGACAATGCCTCACTATGGAGCACTGGCTGGCCTGGAAATCATAAGATAAGTCAGCAGGACCTTGGACTCTCAGAGACCTGCTTACTTACCTTTGTCTGCTAGGATTAAAGGTGTGTGCTACCATGCCCATCTTACACCATAATTTTAGTTCTACCTGCTTACTTGTGTTATGAATATTTTATACCTTCATTTCATAAAACAATTACATGTGAAAAAGTGATCCCTCTTATTCAATACCTAAAGGAACTGTGAGATTATTTTTAAGATATTTGTTTCTTGGAGGGTAGGAAATAAATCCTTCTTAAATTTAAATAGCTCCTTCTTAATGAAATTTCTATGGTGGAATATTTCTTCTAAGGTGAAAGATGAGTTGTCCCATCTGGCTTCTACTTCAGTAAAGTAAGAAGCCCAGTGTCTTATGCTCTATTTAGATTTTAGAAGCAGTACTCCTCATTTGCTGTTTCACTGTGGTCTAACTACAAAAGTTACTGGAAACGCCACCAGTTTTTAATGTGTCCAGAAGCAGAGAGTACTCTGGCACAAATCCGGGCAGCCCTGCAACTTAAGGCATATTATCCAGCAGATCTGATTGTGCTTGAACTGTTAAAAGCAGATGGGAATGCTGTTTAGAGCTTTTGACAGGCCCTTTTAGATGCATTTTAGCATATCTTTGTGATTTTCCAGAATCCTTCCATCATCCACACATAACTACTTACTTTTTTGAGAGAGCCTTGTTACTGTGCCTCAAAATGAACTGATCACTTTGTGGATATCGCACAATCTGATGTGATCATCCCATCATGAAGTGAATGTTATTTTATCAACTAGGACTTAAAGTTGGCACCCAGAGTAATACTTCATCTTATAAATTATGTATATGATTGGGCTTGATCAGATTCTGAAATTTCAAGTAAGTTACATGAAGCAATAGCCCCAAAGCCTGTAGTTCTACTTTCTGCTACAACTGCTTTCTCCCAGCTTTCACTGCGGTTTCCTGAAGGATAACCCATAAACAATTTACAGAGTAAGGTATTACCAAGGAAGATCTAGCATACAGATGACTCTGTATAATATGTAGGCACCACTTGAATGTGGAGAGCAAAGTACTAGATCTCTTCCTGTAGCCCAAAGATGAAGTGAGATTTTTTTTCAATAGGAAGATGTTGGGCAGTCTGCCAGGTTGTGTACTTTTCTTGGGTAGAAAACACAGAAATGTGATTAATGTTGAAGTATACTTATTCAAGGCTATGGTTTGGCCAAGTGCCTAAGCACTGGTAATGAATATGACTGGAAAACTGGTAACAAATAAATTTGAGAGACAGTTTTAGGCTAAATATATGAAGTTATTTGTAACCCATGTGTATCCTTGCCAAAAAGTGGCCTGAGAATTCTTGCAATAATCCAAAGAAATTATGAGCAATAAGGCCAAGGTTGCAGAGAAGGTTATGCCCAGGCTCAGTGGAATCTCACTAAACATGAACACCTAACTACATCTCTGCATGTTCAATCTACCAGCAGCAGAGACTAAATCTGATCTACCAATGTGGCACAATTAACAGTCATGTTCCTCTAACATACATTATGCTTCCTTTGTTATCAATTTTACATTCTACTTGGTTAGGAATCTTATTTACAGAGAAAGGAATGTTTCTACCAGGAGAAGCAACAATGGCTTCACAGAACAGGAACTATGGATTACCACTCAATCTCTTCCCCCTTGGGTTTCTCATGCCTCTGAAAGGGCAGGGCTAAAAAGATGCAGTTTCCCTAACACTGATGCACTTGGTTTTACTGCATGAAATAGACTGAATATTCTCTTGTATGCTCTGTGTCATTTTATGTAAGGATGTACATAAATAACTTTCACTGAATATTCTTCTGTATGTTCTGTGTATGTAAAGATATACATAAATTACTTTTAATGGAGTCAGATAAGAAAAAAAAAAGAATTACAACCTTGGCTATCAGAAAGAAAGTGAATTACTCTTCCAAAATGGAGGTAAGGAAGAGTGTGTCTGGATCACTAGCAGTGTCTCAGGGCATCTCTTGGTATCAGCCTGCTCTGTGATTAAGATTGATGGGAAAACTGCAGTCTCATCCAGACGGGCCTATGAATAGCTCAGACATTTAGGATGAAGTCTTGATCTACCCATAAATAAAGAACCATGATGTGCTGAGTTGATTTCTAAAACCCTAGTCAATATTGAACGAGTAGTAGAATTTTGTTATAAATAGTAGGTATAACGTGATCAGTCATAGAAATGAAGACCATAATTTTCATAAGTATGTGCTCATTTTGTTATGAAAATTTGTCTACATATGTTAAGATGGATATTAATATAGATTTATATTTACATATATAAAGTGAATCTATTGTACTTTGTGCATTTTGTTTTTTGTGACAAAGTCTTTCATTGCAGCCTAGGCTAGCCTCAAATTCATGAGCTTTCTGCCTCAGCCTCCTGTCAGGATTGCAGATGTGCAGGTGCCATCATGCATGGCAAATTTTTTCATTTCTCTCTTACTCCTTAATCATGTAACAAGGTTTGCCAGCATTATAATAGTTTTGATTCTCATTTTAATATTATGTTAAGATTTGGATATCAGGAGAATAGTTAGTAGTCATCGGTGAGAGAATTGACTTCCTCTTCTAGGAGGTGATGCAAGCGTCTTCTCTTGTAAGCTACTATAGCCCCATTATGTTAAGCAGAACTATTTCCTTGTTATCGTTATTTGGGAAGTAAGTGTGTTTGAAGGAGATGTATATGAATGTCAAACTGACAAAATATGGTCTTTAATTTTATGTAGGAATGTGATAAATTAAGGTACATTTAGGACAGTTAAATTGTTACTTCTAGGTATCTCTGTCAGAATGTTTCCTTAAGAGATTGTCATGTAGTGTGGTGAACTCACTAGGGGAAGATCCATCCCTCCTTGTGGGTGGGCACATTTCAATTGCCTTAGATAGAACACAAAGGCAGAGAAAGTTTAATGTCCTCTGTCTCCATTTTGGACTTGAGTCATGCTTATCTTCTTGTCCTTGAACATAGATCTCAAGAGTCTCTAGACTTTGGACTCTAGGTCTTATATCAACAGATTCTTGAGATCTCAGGCATTCCATTTTGGATTGATAATGTATTAGTCAGAATTCACCAAAGGAAAGAACAAATAGAATGTGTGTGTGCATTTTTTTAAAATCTTTTTCATTTATTTATGTATTTTTTATTTTATTTTATTTTTTTATTTTTAAGGGATTCTACAATATAATGACACAGTTGTTTGCAGATAACATTGATGTTACTTGGTATGTCATACAATTAGTATCTATGTCCAAATTTTGAACAACCCAAGGTTCCCATAGTCCAATTGGAGAAGCTTGTATGCACAGGCATGTTGATCAGTTAAGAGTCCAGACTATATTCCTGTAGTCTCATGATTCACTCCTATTTCTCTGCAGCCCTTACAATCTACCACGCCTCCTCTTCCACAGGTGCTCCCTGGGCTTTGGGAAAGGGGCACAGTGGGTGAGAAGAAAACAGTCTAATTTCTTTGGAGTTGTCATTTTGGACTCCAGTCTGTTCAGGTTGTTTCCCTTCATGGGTTGACAGCTTTTCCAGTGATACCCTTTTTAGTCATACTAATAAAGCACAAGCTATTGGATGTACAGGCATTTAAGCAGTACCAATTATTATGTCAAGCTAAGCTGTGAGCATAGACACAGATGCTTGGATGGTATGCTAATCCGCAAACTGTGGTTTCTCTATAAAGGGTGACAAGTTCTTATTGTGGCTTATAACATCTCCTAACCACTAGAGGACATAAGCTTGTGGCATCCGCTGTGAGTTATTCCTCCAAGGAGAGAGCTAATAGCCAAATAGATTTGGGATATATATAGACACTTGGCTGCCACTGTTGCACAGTATCTCCAGGCTGTTGAGGTGTAGCTGATATTGACGGAGGAGTCTTGCTTGTCTCAGGGAGACCAATATTTTGCTGTATTGCTTTAGTGGCCTTTGGTAAC
>VZQC01006573.1:304267-342481 GCA_009823505.1 Rhizomys pruinosus
GACAATAATCCTTTTTACAGTTCCTATGTATATTAGTCAATTAAAGAAAGCAGTTTTTCCAGTTTTATAAGAGATTACTTCTATAACAGTCAGCTCTAATTTACAGTTAAAGGATGACTTCATTACCACCCTGTTTTTCTTTGTTCTATGAAAAAGAGGTAAGGAGGTCTCTCATATTGAAACTGTGCTGCACCTAGAAGGTAAAGTTCATTAGGACTCACTGTAAACAGATGTTACACCTATGGTCCTCAGAGATGTTTGAAGCCTGTAGCAGTCTGAGGCTTTTCTTCTTTTTAGTGTTAAGATGGGTGAACTTCTCTGCTGGTATTTCTTGGTACAACCTACACGACGGAAGGCTGTATCCTTTCTTTCTCAGCCTTTGAGTTGGTGACATTTTGACCTGTGGGGACATACAAATCTTTTCCCATGGTTAGCCTTAAGATTAAATTGAAAGTTTTTGACAAAAAGGTTTAATATGTAACTGTATCTCCCCTTTTTTAATTTAATTTTACTTTTTGACCCATGAGTCTCAAAAAGGCAGTTGTAGTACACATACCTATAGGCAGGGATCAAGTGTGTGCATATTTTTAAATAATTTATTAGTTCCATTTACAGAGTAGGAACTGGTAGTCTAACATTGGTCGTCTGCATGAGGGAGAGGCAGAGAACTCTGTAGCTGCTCAATGCAACAAACTGAATGCTTCAGCAGCCCTAATCCTATGAGGAAAATCTGGAAGTTCCCTGGAAGTCTATGCTGGGAAACTGAAGAAGCAGATGTCTGATGTCAGAGGAGGGTAGGAGCAGCAATGATAGACATACTTTCTCTGAAGTAAAATGCACGTGCATTCCACATTGTTTTCTCCTAAACTTTCTCTGTACCTGCACTGCCATTTGAGGATGATTCTTCCTGTCTCAGTTAATCAATTCTGGAAATACCTTTACAGACATCCACAGAGGTGTGTCTCCTAAGTAATTCTAAAGTCAATGAAATTAATAAGAATAAGTCTCATAATAATTAGACCATCAGCTATCTGTACAAGCTCACACTTCATCAGGTCTCAATTATAGTATAGCTCCAGCTTTTCTTCAATTCACGTAAGGTTATGAGCCAATTCTCCTCATAAAACTATCTATCTATCTATCTATCTATCTATCTATCTATCTATCTATCTATCATCTATCTATATATCATCTATCAATCATCTATCATCTATCTCTCTGCCTATCTATCATCTATTATTTATCTAGTACCTATCTAGTGTGTATATATGTATGTATGTATGTATGTATCTATCTTTCTTTCTATCATCTATCTGTCAATCATCTTTCACCTACCTCTCTGCCTATCATCTATTATATATCTAGTATCTATCTAGTATGTATGTATGTATGTATGTATCTATCATCATCTATCTCTATGTATCTGTCATCTATCCTCTATCATCTATCTCTCTATGTATCTATTATCTATAATCCATCTATCCACCTCCTCCTCATCCATTGACCTGAATCTGCTATTACTTTCTTTTATCTCTCTGGTAAACCTAACTTAATAGACACAATTTGAACATATGTATGTTAAATATTAAAAAAAACAATGTTTAAAAGTTATATAATGACAACTTTCTTTTTATTTCTGCTCATTAACTTACATAGTAGAGGCTGTATGGATGCTGCTTAATGTGGTAATAATATTTAAACTGATGTAATTTTTTTCCTTCATGCTGTCAACACCCAATGTGCTGAAAACTGTTTCACATACGTATGCTAGTGGAATAAAAGATTTTTATGCAACTGCATGCAGCAAGTGTGTGATATTCATTTTAACATTTTACAAAAAGCAAGCAAATGATCACAAGCTTTCAAAAAGTCATTTCTAATCCTATATTAGTAGCTAGCTCTGACAAATTATCTTCTAAATTTATAGTTGCATTTAAATTATCTTCCAGTAAAAGGAATAGGTTCTGAATTAATTTATTCACTGTTCATGCATCTTCATTTGAGAGAACATGAAATTTAATATATGTTATCAAATTGTTAAAGATTTTGGTGATAGGTTTCCATAGATTTGCCAAATCAAAATTAGCACCTCTACTACATGACTAGTTATTGTTTATGGAATATGGTGCTAGTAATCTCCAGAAACTGTGAGCTTTCAAGCTTCTAGCTTACATTACCATTTTTAGTAAATGCTTTTAAAATTTCATTCCTATTATCTTTATCTGATTCCCGTGATACCAAGAACATCTGTCCAGCATCTCAGGACTGTATAATGTAAGATACATACACTCGAGAACCTAAATGGTTCAAAGTGAGTGTAGACTTATTTAATGCATAGCCTTTCCTACCTATTCTCTTAATGTCTGGGCTTGCCTAGTCCATAGCACCAGAAGACATGCCTTTAGTAAATTGCTCCAGTAAAAATCCACATCTCAGGCTCTGTCGGTAGAAATCTGACATAAGAACTGATGACAATGGCCATGGCTCCTGTTATTCTACAATTATAAACTTTGTCAGAAATCAGAGAGCTTGAATTGCTTAGAAAAAAGGTGCAGAAACAGAGGTTTCTCCCAGAAAATATGATTGCAAAATTAAAATTCTGCTAGGATATGTTTCCCCATTTAATTTAATTTTATAAGCATCATAGTCTGAAAATATCTTAGTTTTCATGAAGTGTGTCACTTATATTTTATTCTCTGAAACCTCTTTTTCTTTTTTATTTATTATTTTTTAAATTTATTTATTTATATATTTTTTAATCATATCTAGACCCATGTCCCCCACCCTATCCCCCCACCCTATCCTCCCACCCCACCAGAGCTCATGCATTCTGCCAAACATGCTTTTCATCTTTTTCTCAGTTTGAAACCTCTTTTTCTTCAAAGACTTTGGAGTCTCTGCCATGGTTTTTAGCTGTGCTCAGTACTGGAATATAACAACATAAATTTTGTGCTTTGGGAAAAAGAGTTGGCTTGAATTTAAACTTGGCGAATGTTGAACTGTTTTCGCTATTAAATTTTAAATCACCTTTTGTTCTTTTAAGCTTATTCTGACAACTAATATTTTTATGCATTTATAATATGCAATATGATGTGTAGTCTAATTGATGTAATCAATGGGTGATGACTAGATCTGGTTAGTTTATATAGCAGCTCACATTCTTACGATTTCTGCAATTGTAACATTCATGCTTTTGACATTCAAACTCTGCTCTTTTAGCAGTTTAAATCTTTTTTTTTTTTTTTTTGGCTTTTTGAGACAGGGTCTCCCTGTAGCCCCAGCTGTCCCGGAACTCGCTCTGTAGACCAGGCTGGCCTTGAACTCACAAAGATCCGCCTGCCTCTGCCTCCTGAATGCTAGGATTAAAGGCGTGTGCCACTACGCCTGGCTAGCAGTTTAAATCTTAAAATACATTTGATTAACTGCATTATATTTTCTCAGTTTTCCATTAATGTGACAATATGCTTCAAATGATTAATTTATAAGGATGATAGTTTATCCGATTCATGGTTTTAAAGTTTTTCATCTGCGGTCTCATGGCTCTGTTGCCTTTGGGGCCACAAAGCATCATGGTGGAGCATGTGGCAGAGAGTTGGCTCAGCTCATGGTAGACAGGAAGCAGGGCATCAGGATGTGGCTGGATCCCAATGTTCTCTTCAGGAGCATATTCCACAGATTTCAGTACACACTCCAGTGACCTAAGCTTCTTTCCCTATACCATAGCATCCTCATATACCATAGGGTGGAGACCAAGCTTTCCATATCTGGACTTTTAGGGGACATTTATGTTGCTTTCTGTATGCTGGGTGACCAGAATTTACCCCTCCTGACCCACTGAATCTTTGACATTTTAAGCAGCATTTCCTTTTCTCAGTTTACAGTCTGTACTCTCAAAACTAATTAATGGTGACTACCATTCTCGCTCTACATCTGTAAAATGGAATGTTTAGATTCCACATACAAGTGAACTTGTGTGAGACTAATATATCTGTACCTATTTATTTCACTTAACCTAATGTTTTCTGTGTTTATATGTGTTATCATGTGTAAACAATATCTTTTAAGGACTAAACAGAGTTTTATTACATAATCATATTTTGAACATCAGTCAGTTCATCAATTCATCTGTGAGTAGACATTTAGAGTGTGTCAATGTTGCAATGAAGTTGAAAGGCAGGCATTTTTCTGAGAACAGTATACTAGCAATTGATTTGAGAGGGAAAGAGAAAAACAAATTAAAGTGTGGTGGACTAAACTGAGATAAGATATAGTTTTGATTGATAAGTCATTAAAACAACCTATATGGAGTGTGTATTTAAGGACCATGAGCTATTTAACATTTGTTAACTATGAAAATTGGAATTTGTTTGCTTGTTTTTGAGATAGAGTCTCCTTGTATCCCCAGCTGGACTGAAACTGTTCCACAGACCGGGTTGGCTTAGCTCTCATGCAGATCCACCTGCCTCTGCCTCTTGTACATGAGGATGAAGGTGTGAGCCACCCGGCCAAGCCCCAAATTTGTGATTTTGATTTCCATTTTCTTTGTAGCTAATAGTATTTGTGAGAAAAAAAAATCTGTTTGAGCAAATGAACTCATTTAATAATGGATCTCAGTCATCTGGAGGACTTACCCAAAACACACATGGGTGCAATAAACCTCAGGATTTCTGATTTATTACACATGGAGTGTGGTATAAAGTTCTCATTTCCAACAAGTTTCCTAATAATGCTGATAGCACAGTAACTATATTTTATAATCTTTCTTCTGCATCACTGATCACCAGGGGAAAAAATCCAAACCACGAAGTACTATTATTGTTACTAACTAGAGTAAGAGAAATTGAAAAGACCTATAATATGAAACGCCAGTGATGGTGGCAAGCATGTGAACACTGCTAGAGCTTTGGAGGGCAAGAAGCAAATGATTTCAGAAATCTAACAGGAAATTCCTTATATAGACAATCACCTCTGAATGATTAACCATTTACTTATGAGTTCATAGTACTCAGTAACTTCCTTCCTTTTTATTTTCCCCAGGAAAAATTAGGATATATGGTCCCAAATGTCTTACTGAAGAATATCTCAAACTTATAAGGTATTTTTTTTAAAAATGGAGGCAGAGGTAGGCAGATCTCTGTGAGTTCAAGGCCAGACTGGTCTACATAGCAAATTCTAGGACAGCTGAAGCTACAGGTTGACCCTGTCTTAAAAAGACAAAATAAATAAATAAATAAATAAATAAATAAATAAATAAATAAATATAAAATGGCTACAAAAGAATGGATAAATGAGTCACAGTATGCTTTCACAATGCAATACTAATTAGTTATAGAATGAAGTGATACTTGGGCCTGGAGAGGTGGCCTAGAGGTTAAGAGCGCTGACCGCTCTTGCAGAGGACCCGGGTTTGATCCCCAGCACCCACATGGTAGCTGAGAACCCTCTTTAACTCCAGTTCCAGGGGGAATCAGATACCTTCTTCTGATCTCCAAGGCATTGCACGACATGGGTGCACCGGCCTGCATGCAGACAGTACATTCATACACATACAAAAATAAATAAAATTAAAAAAAAGAATGAAGTGACACAAATAGACCGAGGCTGATCCTAAAAACCATTAGCCAGCATCCTGAAAGGGGGTCTTTCAGGATGGTGGGACCCATGAGCTGTGTGGGTTTGGGCACAACTGCTTGCAAATTGGTTTTACATGAAGGATGCTTGTACTCACAAATTATCACCTATTGTTAAAAAAAATGAAAACAAAACAAAACAAAAAAGCAGAGAAAGATGCAGAAAACTTACGGCGCAGAATCACGATCTGCGATGGTGGGTGGGTGGCGGGAAGGGGAAGGGGGATATATGCCTGAACTGAATTGAAAATGATTTATGAATACACAAAAGCATCAATAAAAATAAATTAAAAACCAATATAAAAAAAATATAATAAAAAAACCATTAGCCAGATATCATACATTGTGTTATCTAGCTCATTTTATGTTTTATTAGAAATAAGCAAGATTAACTTATGGTTATATAAATAAGATGCTCAGCTTCCTATTGACTGAGCCAGCCGAATAGAGAATGACATATGGATAAAATGTGTGCTATATAATGATTGACATGGGGATAGCTGCTATATTAAATTTAAATTTAATATTTAAATTAAACCGTTAATTTAAAATCCACAGCTTGAGCAGTTTTCAATTTTGTCACATTAATAAACGTCATAGTTATTTGGTGCATTCTTAGTATATGGGTAGGAGCAGGACTGGAAGATTGGAAAACCAATTTGATGATCACTTGGAGGAATGAAAACTGCACTCATTGGACAACAACTTTCCAAGTTGTTCAAGATACTTCGAAGCTAGTTAAGACATGGCTTCCTACACCTGTGCTCACTGGAGGACTAGGGAATGCATGAGCACCAGGGATGAGACAGGAAGGATATCATCTGAGAGACCACACAAGATAGGGTGCAAAAATGGTGCTGCAGGGAGGATCCATTTCAAAATAATTCTGCTTATTTTCTTCTTCACTTAAAATTATTAAAAGAAATTCATACATGATTACTCTTATGCTAATTGAATCGAATTTTTAATATGAAAACTGAACTGAGTGTAAAGTAAATATATTATCACTATAACAACTTCACCCACTAGGCTGAGGTGTGAACAAAGCTCATAGGTTCAGTGAAGATGGTGTATCTGCGTCCTTTAGCTAATGAAAAAACGGAAAGTCAGGCTTGGCAGATCAGAGGAGGTGTGGGAGAGAAATAGCCTACCATGAATTTTTAACAAAATTATGAAACAATCAAAGCACAATTCTAGAGATGTAAATTAAAAAAAAAAAAAAAAAAAAAAAAAAAAAAGAAAAATATTAAATTCCACAGTCTCCAGCAAAGAATATAAAATGACAGACATGTTCAGCATCATGGCTGGCCTGACATCAAATCCTTTTCCCTGTATTCCTATATTTGTTTTCTCTGTGTGACTTCAGCCATTCTGTCTATTTAGCAACAATTATCTGCTTCTATATAATATTGTGGTAGACTGAGTACTTATAGCCTGCTCCTCAGTGGCTAGTTATTGAAGTTTTTAACCTTATGATTGTATCTGAATAGGATCAGCTTAACTGAATCCATCATTAGCTGGATTCACCTCAGGTGACCCATGGTAAATATGCTCTTTTAATGTAAATGCAACTGGAGCATTATGAGTATATATCTTCAGTGGAGCATAATCTTACTGTATTCACTTTCTTTCCTTAAACATCAAAGTTAATATAGAAGAAAAGGTACTATGGTCATTATATTAAAAATATGTTCGTGGTATTAAAGGAAAGAAGTCTTCTGTTTCTTTTCTTTTATTGATGCTTTGTGTATTTCATACATCATTTTCCAATTCAGTTCAGGCATTTATCCCCTTCCTTTCCCCCCACTCCACCCCTACCCATCCCAGATCATGCATTCTGCCATAACTTTTCTGCATCTTTCTCTGTTTTTTTGTTTTGTTTGTTTATTTTTTTAACAACAGTGATAATTTGTAAGTACAAGCAAGCACCCATTTATGTAAAACCAATTGCAAGCAGTTGTGCCCAAACCACACAGCTCATGGGTCCACCATCCAGCGGGGGGGGGGGGGCTTGTATGTTCAATAAGTTGATCAACATGAGTGTCCAATCTATATTTGTTGTAGTTTCACCATTCACCCCAATCACAGCCCTTACATTCTAACCGCCCCTCTTCCGCAGATTGTTCCCTAGGCTTAGAAAAGGGCACAGGTGGAGAGAAGCAAAACAAGTCTACTTTCTCTGGAGCTTTTGTCTTGGTCTCTCTAGTCAATTCTGGCTGTTTTCTTTCATGGGCTGACAGCTTTTCCAAGATAACCTTTGATCCTAATAATGAAGCACACAGCATTAGATATTAGGTATTTAAACAGTAATAATTTGTTATGGTAGGTTACTTTTGTATAGACACAGATGTTTGGTGGTTATGTAATCATGAATACATTTTCTTCTGTTAAGTATGACAGGGTCTTCTGTGTGGTTATAACCCTCCTAACCATTAGAGGATGTAAGCTTGTGGATCAGCTGTGGGTTATTCCTCCAAGGAGAGCTAATAGCCAATTAGATTTGTGGATATACAGACATATGCCTGCCATGCTGCACAGTATTTCCAGGCAGGTGAGGTGTAGCTGGTTGCTGCGGAGAGTCTTGCTTGACTCAAGGAGACCTATATTTGCTTTATTTGTTTAGTGGCCTTTGGTAACACTCTCTGGTATTCCAGAGACCATCTTGTATACTTGCAAGTGTGGTCTCCAACATCTTTCCCATGTTTACATCAGGTCTTCAACAGCAGGGCCTTATCGCCTCTCTTCCTGCAGTATATCCCAGTTTTTGGAGGCAAGGGGCCTTTACCATTTGTGGGGGCTTGGATCCCCTGGCCAACATGTCCTTGGTAGGATAATCCATTGTTGATGTCAGAGCTCCTGTATTAAATATTTTGCTTAAGTGATAGCTTAAGGAGACTTTAGCATTATTTTGGTTCTGAATAGGAATAATCCTTTTCACAGTTTCTATGTCCATTAGTCAAGTAAAGAAGGCAGTTTTACCGATTTTACAAGAGAATACCTCTATAACAGCTGCTCCAATCTACAGCTGGAGAACGACCTAGGATGAGTCCAAATCAGCTTTAAAAATAACCTGTCAGTGGTCATTAGCTAAAACATGATCAAAAGAGTTCAGTTGACCTCATATGTCATATTCTCCCTTGTTCTATGGGTGGGAGGCAAGGAAGTCTCTCATATCAGAACCTTTGTGGCACATAGAAGTAAGTTTCATTAGGACTCATTTATATAGTTTGTTACATAGTCGGATCACGAGGGGTTTGGATGTTTATGCATCTGAGGCTTTTCTTCCTTTGAATGTTCAGACGGGTCAGCCCTTCCGTTGCCACTTTTTGGTACATCCTACTATGAAAACCTGTATCTTTTCTTTCTCAGCCGTTAGTTGGTGACGTTTTGTCGTTGGACAAAACAAATCTTTTCCCATAGTTAGTTTTAAGATTTGAATTGCAGGGGTTTGATGAAAAGGTTTCATGTCTTTCTGTATTCCCCCCCCCTTTTTTTTTAGCGTATGAGTCTCCAGAAGATAGTTGTATTATACATGACTATAGGGTGGAGTCAGGCATAGATTTCATCAATTCACCCAATGTTTTTGGGTGACTATATATGATTATTGGGAAGCAAATTAATTTTTACGTTAAATCATCTTTAAGAGAATGCTACAAGGTGATCATGTACAACAGAGAAATTTAGAGAGAACATTTGTATGTGTCAATCCCAAAGTTCTTGCTCTCAGATTTTATGTAAAGCAAATGTGGGCAACAGCGAAATTATCTCCATTTAATTCAGATGCATTACCGTTTTTATCAGATTCTGTAAACCAATGTTGTTTATATACACATGTTTACTTTTACTAAGTCCTAAACACCAGTTGTCCTGTAGACAGTGTTTAGGGAAACTGGGTACTTGTGAGCTCACGTCAATTAAATATGCCTTAATCGATATACACCCGTTGTCCCTCTCCCACCCATCCCCCTTTCCAATTCACCATTTCAGTCCATTTTCTGATGCAGTCTTTCTTGTAGAGGTGATCTCTTATAAAACGGTGTAAAACTGCTTTCTTAATTGACTACTAGACATGGGACTGTGGAAGGGATTACTCTCTGTTCAGAACCAAATATAATACTAAAAGTCCTAGGGCTATGCACTCAGGCAAAATATATTAATACAGGAGCTCTGACATCAGCAATGGATTGTTCTACCAGGTGGATGTTGCAGGGGATCCAAGGCCCCACAAAAGGTAAGGGTCCTTGCCTCTAATTGGGATACCTTCAGGAGGAGAGGCCATAAGACCCTGCTGCCGAAGACCTGACGTTAACATGGGAGGGATTGATTTAGACCACACATGCAAGTGTACAGATGGCCTCTGGAATGCCAGAGAGTGTTAACAAAGGCCACTAAACCAATAAAAACAAAATATGGGTCTCCCTGGTCAAGCAAGACTCCACCGTCAGCACCAGATACACCTCACCTGCCTGGAAATACTGTGCAGCAGAGGCAGCCATGTGCCTGTATACCCAAACTAATTGGCTATTGGCTCTCCCCTTGGAGAAATAACCCATGGCTGATGCCAAAGAACTTACATCCTCTAGGTTAGATGTTGTTTAAGCCACAGTAAGACCTGTCATATTTAACAGGGGGGAAAATTTATTCATGGATTAACATATCCCAAACATGTGTCTATGCTAAAGTAACTACCATAACTTTAGTGCGCTTAAATACCTATATATCTAATTGCCTTGTTCTTCATTAGTAGGTCAAAAGGTTATTCCGGGACCAAACTGTCAGCCCATGAAAGGAAACAGCCAGAATTGACCAGAGTCCAAGTCAACAGCTCCGAGAGAGGTGGACTGTTTTCCTCTCATCCACCTGTGCCCCTTTCTAAGCCTAGGAATAAAACCTCTGAAGATGGGGGCGTGGTAGAATGTAAGGGCTGCGATTGGGGTGAATGGTGAAACTACAGCAATGTAGTCTGGACACTCATTTGATCAACTTAATTGAACAAACAACCTGTCACCCCCCACTGGATGGTGGGGCTGTAGGTGTTTGGGCACAACAGCCTGCAGATAGGTTTTGCATGAAGGATGCTTGTACTCATGGATTATCACTTATAGCTAAAAATGAAAAAAAAAAACTGAGAGAAGGATGCAGGACAGTTATGGCAGAATGCATGATCTGGGATGGGGTGGGGGTGGGGGGGAGGGAAAGGGAAATAAGCCTGAACTGAATTGGAAAAAATGTATGAAATGCACAAAGCATCAATAAAAATTAATTTAAAAAAAAAAGAATAATTTGCAAACAAACAAAAAAAAAAGAGTCAGTTGAGCAGGAATGTGGGTATATGTGCCCAGCCTATTTCATTTGAGTACAGTTTCAGTTATTTACACATACCTGCATTAGAAGGGTTTGGTTTTCTATAGCAGCTTTTGTTCTTAGATTGTGTCAACCTTCCCCAAAGTTCTTCACTTTAAATAGCTACTTAACATCCCAGCCTTCTATTACATACGTAACTTGGATAAGACAAGCAAATTAATCAGAATAAATTTCTTTCACTGCACTGTGACTAAAGAGGAGAAATCCCAAATTAAGTTGGAGGGGAGTCACCTGTGTCCCCTGGAACCAGGAAGGAACATTTACACAAAGGAATCTATTGAATATAACTCGTAACTACCATAATTCAGTCTTCCTTTCACTCCCAGCAGCACAGTCACAGACATCATCATATAATTATGTGAATTGACAAGTGTGCATTCCTAATTCAATGTAAACAGTTGAAAAAAGATTGGATTAATACTGAGATACAATCTGCGTGAGTGACACCCCACCTGCTTAGGAATCAAAAAGCCATAAGGGTGGAAGTAACTTGAAGTATGCATGGCCTCTCCATGTGTCCTCTTCATTGTCATTGCCACCTAACACAAATCTGATTTATTCAGGTTCAAATCTGCAATCTCAGCACTATTTACATTGGGAAAATATAATATGCATGCCACCATCTGTGAAAAAAGATTATGAGACAATAAAGGATTAGGAGATAAACAGCAAAGCCTTGAAGCGATGCAATGAGTCCAAAATATAAATGCTGAGAATCTGAAAGATTTGCTTAAGGGCTGCTGAACTGTTTAGAGGTGCTGACTGTATTCTATGAATAGAAAGAAATATGAGTCTATGAAAAATGCTTTGTTGTTGCATTACCAAATCTGGTTTAGCTTTCTGTTTGATTAATTTGGTTATTTTAAAACTTTATGGCATGCTGGTTTGATTTCTTTCCTTTCTCTAATAGTGTAATTATTACTAAATTCAATCTTTTATATGGGACAATTTGCACACTCTACAATGCTTGCAAAGTTCTTGTATCTCTAACATTTTTTTCTCAAGATAAGGATTGTTCTCTGGTAGCAAATACAATATACATTGAGGTTGCTGATTTTGTTTCTTTCTAAGTTTATTTTTCAAAGTTAATATGTCTGCCTAAATATAAGTTTTTACTTTCACAAAAGGATATATATATATATATATATATATATATATATATAGTTTCATTGTGGTTTTGACATGCATTGGGATTTCATTCAGAGTCTTCTGTCATTTTATCACCTCTGAGGCACCTATGCCAGATCAGCTTTCCTGGGATGTTCTAGGCATGATCAAATGAAGTGTCTAGGAGATAAATGAAAACTAGTGCTATGGTTTTTGGGGAGAGTGCTATTAGTTGTAACATGATCCAATTCTGAGTTTGTGAAGAAGCTCAGTAAAAGTCATTCTTTGTAATAGAAAATTTATTAAAAAATCAAAACAAAATGAGTAAGATAAAAGAGCAGCAGCGGCAGTGGAAAGAAGCTTTATAAAAAATATGATGCCGGGGCTGGAGAGATAGCCTAGTGGTTAAGAGCACCGACTGCTCTTGCAGAGGACCCGGGTTCGATCCCCAGCACCCACATGGTGGCTGAGAACCATCTGTAACTCCAATTCCAGGAGAACTCCAGTTCCAGGGGAATCTGAGACCCTCTTCTGACCTCCGCAGCATTGCACAACACGGGTGCACGAACCTACATGCAAGCAGTACATTCATACACATACAAAAATAAATAAAATTAAAAAAAATATGATGCCTCTGTATCGAAAGGAAAGTCTCTTTCATTTCTCAAAAGTAAATCTAACGTTAGCCTATGGGAATTAAGAGCTAACTTCAAAATGTCAAAATCATATTGATAAAATATTATGGCAAAACTATAATCTGTAAAAGAAGACAAAAAGTTTTCCATCTTTATGGGAATCATTGGCACCTGTGGACAATAGGTTCGAAGCATTTCATGTATGTTCTTCAGGATGGTTTGTGCCTTCTTTACTAATACACATGTATTTATTTCCTCTGACAGGATAGTATAATTCCAAAAACAATATTCTTTTTAAACTATTTTAATTTATTTTGCACCACATTGCTGATTTCAGGCTGTCAATGCATTTGCTGAGTTGGAACTTTTTGATTAAGTAAGAAAAAAATGGCTTTATTAATGCCAAATAAATTTATCCTTTCCTCTCTTTTCCAACTCCTAATGTCCTCTTTTTACAATTTTATTTAATGATATTTTCTACAGTGGGTTTTGTTCATATAAACTGATCACTTATGGATATAATAGAGATACTCTCTTTTTTTTTTTCATTAAAAATTGCAAATGTTAGCCAGATGTGGTGGGGCACGCCTTTAATCTCAGCACTTGGGAGGCAGAGGCATTTGGATCTTTGTGAGTTCAAGGCCAGCCTGGTTTACAAAGTGAGCTCCAGACCAGCTGGGACTAAAGGGAGACCCTGCCTTGAAAAGACAAAAAAAAAAAAAATGCAAATGCCATGGAAAACAGGTTGTTTTCACTCTCTGAGGCTTGACCCTCTGCCTATAATGCTCATATGGTTATTATTAGCCACAGAGAATGATATTATCAAGGAAGTGATGAACAGGAAGCAAACCATTAAGAACAGATATCTCCTAATTCTATGCATTAAAACACTCAGTTTTCAGTGGACAAAGAGCATGAGAGAGATGAAAATGAAAACATAGAAGAGCCTGGAGCAGAAATTATGAAGTGTGCATAACCAAACAGGCTGGTCACTGGCTTTAGGGATCTGTCACTCTAGATCAAGTAGCCCCACCAATAAAGAGGAGAAAATGTGAAGGAGCTGTCTAGTTGTTGCCACAAATGACATCCAGGCTTAGAGACTCATCACAGTATGAAGTGCACTTCTAATGGTGGTAGTGTTTAATATCAACCAACCTATTCTAAAATATTATAGGCCATTTTTCAAAATTGATTTAATTTATTCTTAAACATTTTAGACAAATCACAAACTAGAATGATATGTTTCCATGCATTAAAGATTCTATTTGTGGGGGAAGGAAGAAATGTTCTGAACAGTTAAAAATACATCTTTTCTTTTTTTATTTTTGAAGAGTGTCTTTACTGGGTATTGAACCCGGGGTCTCATCCATAATGGACAAGCATTCTGCAGCTGACCTATATATTGCCTGCCTCACATAACTTTTCAAGGCAGCATGTAGCATTTCATTCAAATAAAAATGTCTAACATGAGCTGGGCATAGTAGCGCACACCTTAAATCCCAGCACTCAGGAGGCAGAGGCAGGTGGATCTCTGTGAGTTCAAGGCCAGCCTGGTCTACATAGTGAGTTCCAGGACAGCTGGAGCTACAGGGAGACCCTGTCTCAAAAAATTTGTCTAACATGTTATAGATGAAGAATGTCAGCTTCCTTGCAGAAAAGAATATCTGCAAAGAATATCCCTTTACACCTGTACTTCCATAGCCTAATAAATTTTCTGCCTTGTATCGTCTATCCCAGGGAGGGAATGCAAAGTTCCTACTGGAATACAATACTTTGAGTTGTAATACTATAAAGAAAATATGAACGACAATTTTAATAATAAAATATAAGGAGACATACTTGACAACATTATCTTTTCCTAAATATTATATGCAAATAGTTTAGTTAAAATTTAGTATTATCTTTATTTTCTTTGCTGATAATTATGTGCTAAATCTAAAAGTCATCTATTTTATTTACATTATTGGAAAAACATCCACTTTAACCAGTCTTAGCACAAAAGATTTTTATTTGTTTTATTATTATTTTCAGAATAATTTATGCAAATATATGTACATATAAGGATTATTTTCTCAATACTTCCATTCATATGTACATCAAATGATGGACCATGTGTGTTATTCTCAAGATATAAAGCTTATTATCATTCACAAAAGTGAACGACTAAATATGTATAATGCAATATGTGCAAAGACTGCTAATAATATTTTCAAGATAAAGTGAGAATATAGCTATTGGATATAAAGTGTCTTTGCAAATTTGAACTGTGCTTAAGAAATGTAAAGTCAAATTTAACATCAACTGCTTGCTTAAGGCAGAACATCTATTACATCAGTCTGAGTTGATTATCTTGAAAAAGGCTTTGATTTTTAAATAATTAGTCCATTGACTGTCTATAAAGAAGATATCTGTTGATAATGTCACACTAATTTTTTTTTCATCTAAATAGAATTATTACATTCAGAGAACAAGAGGTTTCAGAGTGCTCATCTCTGAACAGGACATCTATGTCAAACTTCTGCTTCCCACTGTTCAGGGTTCATTGCTGAACAGGAGGAAGAAAGATAGTTTCAGAGAAAGAAGGTGATCACATGGAAACAGAGTTTTCTAGACAGCTGGTGAGTTGTTCATATGAACTCACTGCAATGGTGATAGCATGCACAAATCCCATATAATCTCAAATCAGGAAACAAAACAAATCTCAGCACAGACATGAGGAAGTAGGTAAGAAACCAAATCCCCACCTAAGGAACTTTTGTCAGCAGATGGCTGCTGAGAGAATCAGAAACAGTAGTTCAATCATGGGATTCTTGGTAGGTTAACCAGGCTTCAGCGGATGGACGCGCACCAAAGAACATTTTGAGATACAAATTTTGTAGGTTATATCTATATTATATATATATATATATATACATATATATGTATAGATATATGTCTATTATATAGAATATGTATATATATAGAAATGTATATATATATAGAGAAAAGAGAGCGAATAGAGTGCCTATTAATATATATAATCTAGTGAAGATATAGATAGAGCGGAGAATAGAGTGCCTTACATATATAATAATCATACATATAGAATATCTCATCTATATATATATATAATAGAGTGCATTAAATTGGTTGAGGGGCAATTAAGGGAGGTGGGAACAGGAGAGATCTAAATACTATCAAATTATATTGAAGGAAAATTTCAAAAATTCAATAAAATTTATTTTAAAATTAAACAGAATCATTAAGTATCAGTTAAAGTCAATTTGGAATTATATCTTAAACAGGCATGCATTCCTCTTGATTATCCAAAATATATCATATTTATATGAACTTCTCCCATAATCAAGCTCTTGCTACACAGGTAACCATTTAGTCCTTCAAATATCTACATTACCAGAGACATTAAATATTATACTGGATAACTTTAGTTGAAATAGTTTTGTCAAATATTAACCAAGCCATGTCTTCAAATGAATTCATTCATTGAAATTCAGTATCTAAAACAATAAAGTGAAGAGCTGATTCCACTTAGACTGGCATGCCAAACAGTCATCATCTTCCCTACTGCTCTGCTCAGGATATTTTAGTGGAATTTCTAGTGTCCTAATAACTCGTTGCCTCTGGTTTTAAAATAATGACTGAAAAATTCAGTGACAGTCGAAGTCTGACAAAAATTATGTCTGGTCAATGAGTAATAGTCTAGAAATTACCTAATATGTCTCCAACAACCAAGCTGCCTCCTGATTGACAGAAGCATGAACTTCATATGATTCTGGACCAAACTCAAGGCAGACATTTGATAGAGGTCAGATAATAAAATATATACATTTACTTAGAATAAAAAATGCTGATTTCATAGTTTAATGTAACTTATTTTGCTTGAGAACCACATCTTAAATTCCAATATTTTAAAAATATTCTACTGCAAAGTTATTGGTATTTTTATTGAAGTTTTGTGCATTTCATACATCATTTCTCAGTCTAGTTTAGACTCATTTCTCATTCCATGCCTCCTACCCCACCCAAGTTCATGCACTCTGCCATGCCTGCCCTATATCTTTCTCTGAGTCTTTTTAAAGATTTTTCAAAGCAGAGGATCACTGCTTTTTGGAGAATCTTATTTTTTCAGTCACTTCCCTGTCCCAGTTATTTTGTTGTTGTTTCCTCTGATTTGTATTGCTTCAACATATGCATATATTTATGTCACACCTATACTTAAATTATGTCTTCTTAAAATAAACTGTATGTTATTTCCATATCATATTTCAGGATTCACATTTTTCCTTCTTAAATTTATATTACTCTAAAGTATTACTACATACCCTCTACCCATATATCAAGATTACAAAATCTCAAAATAAGTGGTACGTTAATTTTAAAGCCTGTTAAGTGATTCACATTGTAAGAGTACAGTTGCTTTCCGAGAAAGAGGAATATAACATGGACGATGCTCAGTTTGCCTTAAAACTAGGTGCTTGGTGTTAGTGTCCACAAATCAGGGGTACCATTCATTATTTGTTTTCCTGGGACTGTGCTACTTCACCTAGCATAATATCTTTAAGTTCCATCCATTTACCTGCAAAGTGGCAAAGAAAGATGTCATCATGAATTTTGAAAATTTATTAGTACAATTAGTATCATTTTGGTACTGATGCACTATATATTTTAAGAATGAGGTTAAAAACAGTAAATTGTAGCCAGGCGTGGTGGCCCGTGCCTTTAATCCTAGCACTTGGGAGGCAGAAGCAGGTGGATCTCTGTGAGTTCAAGGCCAGCCTGGTCTACATAGTGAACTCCAGGACATCTGAGACTAAAGGAAGACCCTGACTCAAAAAGACAAAAAAAAAAAAAAAAAAAAAAACAAAAAAAACCCACAAAAACACAGTAAATTGCATGGACCTCTTAATATAATCGGTGTTCTGTTTTTGTTCTTATATGGCAGTGAATATTTGAACATTTGTAGCTAATATGAAGTTAAATATTTATTTATTCAGTTTTTACCATCATGTGAAACTTTATTATTCATATATAATGTATATACACATATAATGTTGTATAATGTAAATTTTGTTGGAAGCATAGTTTGCTTTATTTGTGAAATTAAAGTTATTCTGTCATTATATGTTTGTAAATGTAATAAATAGTAATAAAACTGTGTGCATTTAAAACAACTTTGTGTTTTTCACTGTGACTACAAATATAGCAATTTCACTGAAAGCATATAGGAAGGAACTTCTTCATTTATCAGACCCATTAATCTCCTTTTCTTCCCTAGATGGATAATGTATTTCTTAACAAAATTTTCAGTATTTTTTGAGTATGTTGTGATAACTTTTTCAAGCTACTATTAGTGTTTTATGTAATCAAACAATAATTTATTCAAAGGTGAATCAGATTGTTAATTTAATGATCCCCCAAAACTCCAAAGCATAAGCATTCTTACCCAAGGAACCTAACTAATTCCCAGGATACAGAATTTATTTCAAAAGACCTCATTTTTTTGCACTTTACACAGATCATCTTTGCATGAACTTACAATCCAATGTTGCAAGCAGAAATCACATATTTGAGTTTGCAAATTACCTACTGGAATTTCATTATGAAGTTTTATATTAATATTATAATATTACTTTTGAATGAGTTAAGACACAGGGATGCAAGGTTATTTTTCCTAGTTTATATAGTGAAAATGAGTTGATGGCACAAAGGAATTCTATTCTTGGAATTCTCAGTTCATGACAACTTACCAATAACTGCATTTGTGCATTTGTGAGGGTTGTTTTACACGGATTAATGACATTGACAATAAACACCCATTTACTTATTGTGGCTTTTATAAGGAAAAATATTTGGGAATGGAATACAAAAACAAACAAACAAAAAAACCAACAAAAAAACAAAAAAACAAAAAAATAACTCTTCTTTACTTTGGCATGAATTTTTGTCCAAGACAGCTGAACTGGATGTTTGTCAAACTTGGCAAGGACTAAAATCTGACAGAGAGTAAACTCAAGCCAACTTCCATTTGAAATTAAATGTTCTGCCAAAGTTATATGCTACTGAAATTTGGGACTTGACATTAATCTTCCACTTCATATACTCCACTGTTAAGATTTCTAATTTTAATAAGTATTATTGTGCTATTATAAAACATATATGCTACGTTTTTGTACCAGTGTTCCCAGTGAGATAGACTTGAAAATCTAGTCATTTGGAAACGCAACGGCTGTGTCACTGATATTTTATTCTTTCATTCTTCTCTTCTGATAGCTTTCTCTTCTTGTGTAATTATTTTGACTCCTTTTCTATATTTAAATCTCATTTTATAATATCCATGATTTCATTTTTTTATGGAAATGGTGATGAAATATTGATATATTTTACACATTTGAGTAAACATACAGGGTGTTTGCAATGATAGTAAAGTTTAACATGATACCTTTGAACATTTTCTTCTTCTCTGTCTCCTCTGTATGTGGAGGTTTCCTTAGGATGAAAAAGTCTAATTGAATATTTACAACTTTCTATCTATCTATCTATCTATCTATCTATCTATCTATCTATCTATCTATCTATCTTAGTCTTTTTGTATAACCTCTCTATCTTCCTACCTAAACACCTGCCTGATGTATTGGCCAAGAACTTTATAGAGTATACTGATCTTATACTTTCCAAAAAATTAGAAGCCTAGCATGTGAGAAGACAATAAAGCAATGTTTTTATAATGCTGTTCAATGACTTACAATTAGGTATTCTAGCTCATTTTGCCAAACATTTAATGCTTATTGGGATATTAAAGCCCTTCTGCAGCCCCTGTACTGTACCTTGAGCCCTAATGTAGTAGTATTAATCAATGATGTTCTCTCCCTTCAGCCTCACACTCCAACCCTGACAATTCTGCCCCCCCAATACTTATTTTTTTTTAAAAAAATATTTAAAGCTATTTATTTTTGTTTTATGTGTGTGAATATTTTGCCTGGCTGTATGTAGGTGTACCACATGTATGCAATGCCTCTGAGGTGTCTCTTCTTGCGACATAACCATTAGGATCTTCCTCTTTAAGAGGAACATCACCACAGTGAATACCAAGAACCCAGTACCTGTACCACTGCAGGGCATATTCAATACATGCTGCATCAGAACAACCGTTCTTCAAGAACTTTATATATGTCATCTCACCTAACAAGCAATTCCCATAAAATATGTACCATTACAAACAAATCATGAACAGTGCTTTACAAATTTAAATACCTTATTTTAACAAAATCTTACAGTTGGCTAAGAAGAGAATCCAAATTTGATTATAGTTTATATGACTTTCAAAAGGCTTTTTTTCTGAAGAACTACACTATTTTAGATATTTTATCTTGAAAGCCTCTCTGGACCATCTTCCTATAACTACAATTACAATTGTCAACACAATTTACCTGGAAAAAAATCACCAAAAATCTATTAACAATAAACCTTTGGGCTGAGGATGTAGGTCAGTGAAGAGAATGCTTACCTAGCATGTATGAAGCCCTGGAGTTGAATCTTAGCACTAGTCAAAACCGCGTGTTCTGGGTCTTACCATTCAAGAGCTGCAGGCAGGAGGGAAGGTCATGCACATTGTTTAATACATAGAAAAGTTGAGACCAGCCTGGGATACACACACACACACACACACACACACACACACACACACCTTTATAATAAGAGATAAACCTAATATGTTTTGTAGATGTAGAATTGGCTTGTTTTTAATTCTTTGTGGTCTTCAGTACTCAATATTTCTTTAAAGTTAAGCTATCAAAACTCAGAAAAGAAGCTGTTGACAGTATTATGTTGGAATCAGTTGCAGTTTTAAGTTTCTATTTTTATCTTTTTTTGAGTTTCAACAGCCCTTCCTTCCTCTCTTGATGGTTTGAAAGATTGCTTTTTAAGCTAGCTCCATCAACACAGTGTATAATAAAACATATTTGAAGCACTTTTATGACAACAGAATCTTTCTTGCAATTCTGGCATTAGCAGCTGAGACTGTTAGACAGAAGCTCAGGGAGAAAAGGCAAAGATGACAAAGGTGATAAACACTTACCTGGGGAATGGGGGAGATACACAGGCAATTCCTTTCATTTACATTGACTGAGGCAGGCAGGTGGACTAAACTGGCTAGAAAAAGAATGTGATGCCTGAGATGAAGTAGAGCCAGGATACTCTTTTCCCGATCATGAAAGCTTGCACATGGTGTCCACAAAGATTTCTTGTAGTCAGCTGATAGATTGTCCTGATATTTGCTTAGAAAGATCATTATCATAACTCAGACATACATTTTATAGTACTTTTCTGCCATAAACTAGGGTTAGAGTGGCCACATAGATCAAATAAAAATATATGATGACATACATGGCTAATATAAATTTAATTTCATATAAAATATTTAAATAGGTGTGTATGTGTGATTTTTGTAATTATGTCCTGTACAATACTCAAAGGAAAACTGGTATTGTGGTTTAAATTTAGGGAGATGTCTTGTATTTTCTAGGGAGATTTTAGTCCAATATCTCTGCCAATGTGTCGATATAAAATTTCTGTGAAAAATACAGAAGGAGCAGAATAATACAAAATGACTTCTAAGCTAGTTCAATTCTAAAATAGAATTTTAGATCTTTATATAATTTTGTGAGTTGTACTATATTACCCTTAGAGTTATGTGTCCATAAATTAAAAATAAATGTGTAGATCTTTGCCTTTCTTGTAGTTCCCTATGAACTATGTGTTTAATACTCCTGATTGATTAGATAAATTTGATAACTATTTCCATTAGATAAATAAAAGTTAATAGTCTTACACAAAAACCTCTTCAACATATCATTTTCCAAGGAATATTCTTACCCTGGAAGTGCTAGAATAGGTACACAGGAAAGTTACCATCTATTTCTATTAAGTGTATTAATATTTTACCTCCTAAATCCTAAAATGAATTTGATGACTTTGGAATTTTATATTGTCAACCTCTGCTCTTATTTCATAATTGTAGTGTTCAAAAAATTCAAACCAGATGACAATTTTAAGAACTGCTAATATAAATATATATAAATATATATGAAACAAAAAAAACACCAAAGTAAAATAACAATAATAATTATGTCCAAAATACGTATTTAGGCACAATTATTGGAAATATTACTTAAAATAAGTTGTTGCTTTTGAAACAGAGTCTCCCTGTGGACCCAGCTTATCTGGGTCTATGTAGACCAGGCTGGACTTAATCTCACAAACATCCCCCTGCCTCTGCCTCCCAATTACTGGGATTAAAGTTGTGTGCCACCATGCCCAGCTTCAACCTGTGTTTTAATCTATTTTTCAGTAATATTAATTTTTTTCTCAATGTATATTTTTGTTGAATTTTGGAGAACTCTATATAATACATCTTAATATCCAGATTTTGCCCCCTATCTACACTCCCCTATAGCCCCTGCACTGAATTTCACACATCTGTCCTAAATGTTAAGGCCTATCAAGTCAGGTTCACATACCCAGATGTCCCTCAGTGTGAGTTCATCCACTGGAGCCTGATCTGCCTATCTAGAGTCACTACTCTAAAGAAAATCAATGCTCCCTCACTTAACAGTGATCAGTTGCCAAATTGTTCCTCTGTTAAGCTTGGGTCCTCCCACCCATTTCCCTAGTTCTATGTTGGCATTTTGTCTGATTGAGTTTGCATTGGTTTTGTGCATATTGTCATCATTACCAACAAAACAAAACAACAACCAAAAGTTGATAGGTATTAGGAATGCTTAAATAGAACACATTTATTGAGCGAGTACTAATTTTTAAAGGGAATTTTATTTTGTGTTTACTAAATTCAGAGTTATGGGACTATTTGAAAAGCAAAATTTGAAATAAAATCTAAATGATAAATAATAAAGTAAGTTGTCTATACCACTTTGCTAATATCTTATTGTTTACAATGTTATATTTATAAAATATAAATTCTTAGTCTCTTCACTAACAAACCTTTAATTAGGCAGGTCATAAGTACTACAAAATAGTCCTCGTTCACAACTAAAAGATTTGTTAGCATTCATTAACTGTATAATAAATTTGTGCTGTGTTTACTTACCAAAACAGAAACTAAATTTCTAAGGATTCTTTTATTTTCAAGCATTGGCTACAGACATATTTTCTGACATCTGAAAAATCAGATGTTAACTCAGGAATAATGTTGACTACTGGGCATTGCAGAATTCCATGTGTTTTAGAGGGCCTTTGATAGAGTAGGATACTCAGTTCCTTGAACCTCTGATCACTTCTCCATCTTTTCCAAATTTTCAGCCAAGAGACATTCTAGCTTCTTGCCAAAGGGTCATATCAAACATAGCCATCCTTACCCAGTAACTTTAGATGGCTCCAGATGGGTTTCAGTAGCCACATTTTCATGGATGCTGGTCTATGTTTGCAGGACCTGGCTTCTCTATTTTATTTGTTAACTAACCTTGTTGCTGAGAGCCATGGTTACCTGCATAAATGGATTTAATTGCTCCCACAGTTGCTTGCCATTTGACTGGTAATAAATCAGTGTTCCAGTACCCACATACTGTGTTTACTTTCTAATAATGCTAATTTCCATGAAATATTTGGGGAAAACCTTAATGAGGTCAGGATAATATCTACCCTGAGCCATCTTCATTCTTCATATTAGTTTTACATTTCATTTTCTTTGAGATTTCTAAATTAACAGAAGATTAAAATAGGATGATCAATAACAACTTGTCACTTTGGGTCATACTGATAAACATGAATAATAATTCCACTCTAAGCTCAGTGTTTATTAAAGGTGTTGTTTACCTTTGCTCTTAGGCTCCCTCTTTGATCAAAAATCTTGATCTTAGACTTTTTTTTTTTTTGGTCTTTTTGAGACAGGGTCTCCCTGTAGCCCCAGCTGTCCTGGAACTCACTCTGTAGACCAGGCTGGTTTTGAACTCACAAAGATCCGCCTGCCTCTTCCTCCCAAGTGCTAGGAGTAAAGGCGTGTGTCACAAGTATAAATTGTAAGCTGATATGGTAGTTCAGTGGTTAATGAGTATGCAGTCAAATGTGATGACCAGATTTCAGACCCGCAGAAAGCCAAGAAAAAAGCAGGTTGGGTACCTTGGCTCACCTGTAACTCCAGCCCTGTAAGGTGAAAAGAGGGGTCCCCAGAGGGATCTGGCTAGCAAGACTAGACATATGACAGAGCCCTCCATTTGACTAACTCTGCCTCAATGAATGCTGGAAGAGTTCTGGAGGATGATTCCAGACATCAACCTTTGGCTTCAACAAGCACAATCATTAATGTGAAGCAAGCTGTAGATAGAGAATGATATAAGATGCAAGGGTAGATTACTATTTAATTACCAGGCAGTCTGGTGTCACTCAATTATATGTAAGAGGTTGACAACCTAATAAATGCTACAAAAAATTATTCTTTTTTCCAGGCAATAATTTTACTAGGCATAGCTTTACTTCTGTTTTTTTTTTTTTTTTTTTTTTCCTTCCTTACCCATCCTGGGCCAACAGTGAAGGGGAAACCTTTCCCTTACTTTGTAACAGATGCTGTCTGGTCAGGATGTTGTCTGTGACCTGATTCTTGCCCTTGATTAGCAGGCAACAGAGACATATGCAGACACCTACACACTGCTGAGTTGTTAACTGACTTTACTTTGATGTATCTAAAGCTGATTTTAGTTCCTGTACCAGCAGGAGACTGTTCTCTCTCTAGAATCCCTTCTAGTTATCAACAGCAGATTATTCATTACTATATGAATATTTCTTGTTTAATGTATTTTAAATATTTACATATTCACATTTTTCTGATATTTTGTGCAGATATATACTTCTGTTTATGTCAGGGAATTTTGTGGCTATTGGTTCTGGAAAACTATACCATGGCAACAGAAAATAATGTTTATTCATCTAGATTTTCAGAAGTGTGAGAGATGAAACCAATATCTCAGTAGATGCCAGAAAAGACAACAGAATCAGATGCCCTGATTCCTCCATGATACCCTAGAAATACATGTGTCTTAAATTTGGTCAATGTTCAATAAATTCAAGAACTCAAAATTGTCAGTTTAAGTTTCTCCTACTTTTGTTAGATAAAGAACTCAAAATTTAAAGTATCTTTTTTTAAACATGCGGGTGATAATAACACAGTGAATGTTCTGCTGTCTTGGACTGTGCTGTTTATCCCCTCTGGACTTTTTAATCTGTGTCTCTGAATGAATGTTATTATCTGATATACCTTTGAATTCTCCCCATACTCCACCACAGGTATTTGCACTCACTACAGTAAAGTAATGGTAGTAACTATCTGAAACTCTGTATGCATTTTACTTTTAACATGTTAAATTTTAATTTTTAGAATCAAATGCAGGATTTTGTTTTTAGCACATAATTCAAGATGCATTTACTAAAATCACTCTGTGAAAGACGTCTTATGTTTGGTGTTGACTGCACATGAATTCACTTGTAGGAATAGCATTGTTTCAGAAATACCTGTTTTACTCCAATGGAAAATTGTCTACCAAAAGACTTGGATAGAGAGATAAGGAAAGAAACGAACAAATATAAAGTCTCATGGAATACTATTTATTAGGGATGAAGAGCATCTGGGGCAGTGACAATCTCCTGAAACCTGAGGCAAGGGGAAGTAATTTTACACTAATCTACCAGGGCCAACCTGAATGCACTTGACATTCTCAGAAAGACTAACATGTCAAGCATCTGTAGACAGTCCATAATCAAGGTTCAGCATGTTTGGCTGACATCAAACAGTTTTAACAGATAAGAGTTTGGAATCCATGTCCTGGATACTAGTCGACAATATTGCAGTTACAACCCAAAATGCTGTAGTCTTGTCAAGATTTGTATTTACAAATATGTTTATCATTGAAAACTAAAAGAATTAGAAGGGGGTCAGAATTCCAAAAAGTGTGGGGCAGTTTAATAATCAAATAGAATAAAATATGTTTCACACCCAAAATATCTAAACTTCTATAATGGCAAAAATTTTAATTTTTCTGAAAACAGCAAACATAACTTCTTAACCACAACCTCCGTTAGTCACCAGATTATAAGTAGCTTCTATGGTCATCATTTTTAGATGTCACAGGAGTAAGATCATGCAGTACTTGTCTGTCTGTGTCTGACATATTTCATTTAATACACAATGCTAATATCCAACCACACTGTTGCAAATTGTTTTGCAAAGGATTTTATTCTTTTACAATGTCAAATAGTATTCCATTTTGTTCATGCATCACATTTTCTCTATCTATTCATTTTTATGGGCTTTAAGGTTGTCTCTATTTCCTGGCTATTCTGAGTAATGCTCCAAAGAGCATGGTTATGCAGATGCCCATCGATGTATTGAGTTTGCTTGCTTTGTTTATATACTCAGGATTCTGATTCCTGGCTCATGTCATATTTTGACTTTTTTTTCTTGAAGTTTCTCCAAACTGTTCTTCATCATAGCTAGATTAATTTACATTCCATTGGTAGTGTACAAGGGTTACCTTAGCTTCACATCCTCAGTAGGAATTGTTATTGTTCTTCTTTTAGATAACAGCTATTCTTACTAAATGAAGTGCTATATCATTGTGATTATTTGACTTTTCTTAATAATAAATATGTTGAGTATTTTTGCTTGCCTACTGTGAACTCATATGCCTTCTTATGGGACATAAATATTTAGGCTTCTGGTCTTTTAATCAGGTTATTAGATTTTATATTGAGGGTATTTTTGAGTTTTAATGGAGGGTTTAATTTTATTACGATGCCAGGCCAACACTCAACTTGGGAGGAGTGTGGCCATGAGGTGTGTGTTACAGGGTAATTTTATAAGTACAACAGCCAATCAGAGTTTAGCATCACAATTAAAGTTAGCAATCAAGGAGAAACACACGAAGCAAGCAAACCAATCATTCCTAGAATGACTAAGTGAAAATGGCTTACTGGTATCTGAGAATACTGTCTCTGTCTGAGTTTTTGTAATCGTCCACTTCATTTCCACCTCTCGTTATGTGGCCTTCAAATCCTTGAAGGAAGTTCACAAGAGTCAACCACAGTTGGTGTTTCCAAGATGGAATGATCTCCACTAGGGGGGTTGTATTGGGTCCTTAGCACCATGATTTTAATGGAATTTACCTACTGGTCAATAAATCTGACAAATGAGTTAAGGATGCATGAGACACAAGTCAGAGAAAATAGATCTAGAAAGTCCTCGGCTCTCAGCTGAGAAAGAAATTGGCTCTTTGTGAGGTCTTGACCCTAAACTGCCTAGCCAATTTTTAGCTCCTACTTTTATCACATTACCCTGTGAGGATACCCTAATTGCCAAGAGGTAATCAAGGCACCAACCACTCTGACTTCGTCCATGCTAGAAAGGGGCATAGGAGGTGGCAACTGGGGTACCCCTGCTCAGTGGGTCTATCTAAAAGACCCCCAAAAGTATAGTTACAGAGAAAACAAAATCCTTGACTGGTGCCTGTGAAGGTGAGAGTAGCTAGGTACATTTTCTAGGCAAAGAACCAGGAGAGTAACAGGGTGAATTAATGTCCAACTTAAAAGTCCATTAGAATTTCTCAATGAGGGGTTCCGAAGCATCCATTATTGGGCTTCTCCTTTTGTTCATTTGGCCAAAGTGTCTGGATTCAGGATCTGCGTTCCAGGAAATTTTGATAGTCAAGATGTAAGTTTTCCCTTAAGTAGTTGCTTAAATAGAAAGAGGAAACTTTATTATTTGATAAAGAGATCTCATATGACCTTAAATAACAAAATATAGTGTTTGGAGGCACAATCTCTCAGATTTTAAAGGAAACATATGATTATTAATCTTTTGGTTATACTTTCCTTTTGGGTGGTTAAGTACACACAGTTAGCCCAGATTAACCAATTTAAATCCGGAACCCTTGCTGAGATTCCAAATCGCTGAGGCAAACCCCCTGTTCGAATTCTACCAGTGGAGAGTTGGGGCATCATCCCCCATCTCCAAGCTCAAGGAATGATACTGTGTCCAGTTTCTCCTAACTGAGCGCCCCAGACTAGAGTTTAACTAGAACCAAAGTGAAAGTAATCTCTTACCCAAAATACATGGCCTGCCAAATGTCTCTAGTCGCTCTGGTGGTCTTTGAGGGATCTAGGATGGGTCCCCAAGATGTTATGTTAGGGTCTGGGGGTCCCCCTCAAATTGTTGTAAAGTTTCAGCAGAGAGATCACTCATTTAATTTTATTACAACACCAGACCAACACTCAACTTGGGAGGAGTGTGGTTTTATATTGAGTTCTATGAGTACCTGGAGAATGATATATTTATAAATAGTTTTCTCGTTGTGCAGGCTGTTTCTTCATGTTGTTTATTGTTTTCCTTTGTTGCATAGAATCTTCATTTGATGTATCTAACTTGTCTATGATTGCTTTCTGTTCTTCTGGGGTCTTCTCTAAAATTCTTTGTCCATTTCAATGTACTAAAGAATTTCCTTTTGTAGTCTAGTACTTTCATTTTTTTATATTTTTAATTCTTTAATCTGATAGGGTTCAGTGGTTAAGAGCACTTTCTGCTTTTGCAGGGTAACCAAGTTTATTTTCCAACACCCATATCTGGTGGCAGAGAACTCCCTGTGTCTCCTGTATCTCCAGCTCCAAGGCATCTGAAAGCACACCAGCAGACATACATGAACACAAATAACTCACAACCTAACTAGTTAACTAGATAACTAACTAACTAACTAACTAGGTAAATGTAAAACTTTAATATTTTGGGGTTGATTTTGTTTACTGGTAAGAGATACTAGTTTATTTTTCTTATGAAATTAAACAATATTCCCATGATTACAGTTTTAAAAGGCTGTTCTCAGAGAATTTTTAAAAAAAAATTATTTATTTTTTTGTATGTGTATGAATGTACTGTCTGCATGTAGGTTTATGCTCCTGAGTCATGCAATGCTGCGGAGGTCAGAAGAGGGTCTCAGATTCCCCTGGAACTGGAGTTCTCCTGGAATTGGAGTTACAGAGGTACTTAGCCGCCATGTGGGTGCCTGGGATCGACTCCCTGGTCCTCTGCAAGAGCAGTCGGTGCTCTTAAACACTAGGCTATCTCTCCAGCCCCAAGAATTTTTTAAAAAACAGTTTCTAAGCATGTGCGGCTTCTGGCCTCTATTCTGTTTGTTTTATAATAACTTTATATTTTCATACCTGCATCATAGTTTTATGTCAGGTATTGTAAAGTTTCTTGTTTTGTTTTGTTTTCTTAAAATTGTTTAGCTTGTTCCTTTTTTTCCATGCACATTTCCATACAAATTCTAGGCATGTTTTTTACTTCCTTGTATAATGTCATTGGTATTTAACAGCAACTGTATTGAATCGGTTGGTTACTTTGGGTATATGGACATTTTAACAGTATTAATACTTTTGGTCTATGAACATGACATATCTTTTGATTTTTAAAATATCCCCTTCAGTTACTTCCATCAGCATGGCAGAGTTTTCATCACAGAGATCTTTGGGTTTTTTGTTAATAGTGTTTCAATTTTATATTTTATACATTATAAATGGAATCATATTTTGAGTGTTATTTCAAATAATTCACTTTGGGTATGTAACAATGTTACTGATTTTGTATGTAATTTATTTCTTACAACTTTGCTAAATTATTTTATTAGTTTTAATGCTTTTCCAGTCATCACTGTTATTTTCCACCTATATACAATGCCACTTATAAGCAGTGGTTAATTGCTTCTCTTTTCCCATTTGGATGTCTTTCATATTTTTCTTTTGCCTGATTCCTCTGGCTAGAAATGTTAATGCTGGTTGAGAAGTAGTGAAAATGATCATCCACATTGGAAATTTGGATGGACAAGATAAACAACAATTGGAAATTGTAGGGGAGGAAGTCTGTGAGCATAAAAACTAGCAAATCTCATCCATGTTAGAACAGCCATGCTGAAAATAAGTTACCGTGTGGGAACTAATTATTAGTAGAATAAAATGGAAAGGATATATAGGGTAGAAATTAGCAAATGGAGATAAGAATTAGCTGTGCATTCTAGGTAGTTTCCTTGTTATTTGCATAGCTTGAAATGTAGAAACCGTGTTTTCTGAAATTTAACATTTAAAGTAAATAATGAATACAGATAACAAGCACTGAAATGTGTACATCATGTAGCAGGCATATGGTTTTGCTAACAAACATGGCCACTGGTGTTTGAACAGTGTGTCTTCATTGTATAAGAACTGTTTACTGAGGTGAACTTGCCCAAGGTGGTTTAGATATGAACTGGCACACCAAATATTCTAACCAAGTTTAAGCTATATACTTAACCTAGTGCCATATTGATGTCTTTTAAAATTTTTTTTAATATTTTATTTATTTTGTTATGTGTATGAATGTACTGTCTGCATGTAGGTCTGTGCACCCGTCTCATGCAATGCCGCAGAGGTCAGAAGAAGGCATCAGATTTCCCTGGAACTGGAGTTAAAGATGGCTCTCAGCCACCATGTGGGTGCTAGGGATCGAACCCGGGTCCTCTGCAAGAGCAGTCAGTGCTGTTAACCACTAGGCCATCTCTCCAGCCCCCATACTGATGTCTTAAACTCAATACATCCCATGTATAATTTTTATTTTATAAAAAGTCTTCTAGTTAGTTTTCATATATGTCTAATAAACACTTTTTGAACATCACTTTTCTGTAAGGGAGAGGACTATAATTGAGGCATGTGAAAATAGAAGGATAGATGGAACAGTTTCCTAAAATGTATAATTTGCAGAAATCATAATTCTCACTAAATACATGATTCCCTAAATTCAGTTGGAGATAAACTTTATAGATTTCATCATTCAGATCTCAAAAATTAGCTTCTTACAGAAAATAATGTAGTGAGGAATATCATAATCATCACCAGAATATGGAAAGTAGTTATATTTTTATATCATACTACTTAGAAATCTCTCTTATTACCAGTTATTTTAGTAAAGTATAAGAATTTAAACGATTTATATAAATGTAGCTTTCTTTCAGTATATGTATATGAATTGATATTAAAAATCATTTTTCTGATTGTATTTCAGTTCACATATCTGGTCACTATAGTTTATCATTAAGTTTATCTATGTATATTGTTTAGATATTGTAGCTGCATCTGTATTTCTGCAGCACTAGATTGCCATATATAAACATTTTTCAAAATTAATACCATCTGATCCATCCTGTTATCAAAAGGTAAATACCTTGTTAAGATTTTTACATAAATGCATTTCAATGAAGACGTTGAGAATTTGTTTTTTCTCTGGTGTTTGTGTTAAAAAAAAAAACACAAGTACCAGTACATCTAAGTAGCGCTTTAAGAATTAAGATTTGGGGGCTGGAGAGATGGCTCAGCGGTTAAGAGCATTGACTACTCTTGCAGAGAGCAGTCTTAGGTTCGATTCCCAGCACCCACATGGCGGCTAAGAACTATCTTTAACTCCAGTTCTAGGGGAATCCGACGCCCTCTTCTGACCTCCGAGGAACTGCCCAAAACGGGTGCACCAACCTATATGCAGACAGTACACTCATACACATAAAAAATAATAAATAAAATTTTTTAAAAAAAGAATTAAGATTTGTACCTAGTATTTGTATCAAATGAATCTATTTGAAGTCACAGAGGATCTAAAAACTAACTACTATGAAAGTTATAAAAGAACGTAATGAAGAACTAGAAAGGGCATCTGTCCCAGGTGGGATCATCTCTGGAATGGTTTGTTTAATCTCTGCTTTTATTAGTATTAACTAATCTTTAGGAATATTTCAAACGAAAGCAGGGAAAGCATTAAGAGTACAATGTTAAAAGTGTGCTAATTTTCCTGAGCAATTAGCAGAATTCTTTGTTATTTTGTCAGAGCCAAGATAATCTCTCCAACGACTGCTTAAGCCAGTGTCAAAATGTCAATGGGAGCAAGGAATTTTTCCAGTAATCCAAAGCTTATATAAACGTTAAACGGAAGCGTTAAGCTTGATTAGACTATGCTACCAGCTGATTCTTGAGACATTTTGCCTAGAGAGAAACTTTAAATTATTAAAGTTATCTCAGCACCTCTCCGCTTTAGCTCGAGCTCCTGGAGTAGTTTGCAGACACCCTGCTGGTGGCCATTAGAACTGAGCAGAACCAGAGCCTGAGAACATCAGCAGGGCAGATTTGCTTCCGTTCTTGCTTGCTGTGGACTAAGGTTAGTTCCTCCGTATTTTGGATATTAACCTCTTACCAGATAGAGTGCCTTCCAATTTTTCTTTCACTCTATTTTTTTTTTCCTTTTGATGATTGTGTCCTTTTCTGTGCAGATATTGGTCAGTTTACTGTAGCCACACTTGTTTGTTTGTGATCCTGTTATGATATTTTTTAAAAATATACCTTTAATCCTAGCACTTGGGAGGCAGAGGCAGGTGGATCTTTGTGTGCTCAAGGCCAGCCTGGTCTACAGAGTGAGTTCCAGGAGAGCTGGGGCTACAAGAAGACCCTGTCTCGAAAAGACCAATTTTTTTTTTCATTTTTATTAGTGTTACTCTAGCATTTATGCAAGGGCACCCATGGTCATGTACTGCCTCCCAAGAACAGAAGAGGGGCTCAGATCCCTGGAGTACTGATGGCTATTAGCTGCCATGTGGGTACCCGTTTCAAACCTGGTCTTCTGCAAGAATAGTCAATATTCTTAACCACTTAGCCATCTCTCTGTCCCCTGTTGTTGTGCTTTGCTTTTGAGTTTACATAAAAGCTAAATCATTGCCTGGAGCATATGATGCTAAATGAAATAAGCCAGATGCTGAAAGCTAAATCCTGTATGATCTCATTTGGGCAGGCATAACTCACGTAAGAAAGCAAGGCTCATGTAAACAGAAAGGAGAAATGTTTTAAGTAGTGGTTAATGGTAAATTGGAAAGTTGGTCAAAGAATGTAAATGTTAAATTATGGATAAGACAGAGAATTTAATGTATACATGTTGGCTGTAGTTAGGACTACACTGCAGTCAAAGTAATTGAAATTTGCAGAGTAAATCTGTAAGTGTTCTCATCATACACACAAACACACACACACACACACACACACACACACACACACACACACGGGTAGCTAAATGAGTTAATAGCTTGGCTAAGGCTAATTTGGTTGGAGCAATCATTTTGAAATGTATATCTGGAGTATGTATTCACATTATACACTGGAAATGTATACCAAATTCTTTTTTGCTAATTATACCTGTATAAAGCTGGAAAGAAATAAAAAAAGAAAGGGTTACTGCCTGGGGGATGGATATTATGCCACAGATTTTTCTGGGCCACTTTAGATAAGCCATTTGATCTCTCTTTATCTTGGCTTCTTTACTGTTAAAATTATGAGAACATTGACCTTCTCTGAACAGCATTTGTGAAGAATCACTAATAAATTCACAGTAAAGTTTTCAAAAGCAGAGTGTTTAAATCACACACAGAGATGATTTTATTTTTTACTCTTTATATAATGGTGTTTTTACTTACAATGTTTTGAAGCTATAATAAAAAGAAATTATTGGAAAAATGACTGTTTTCTTTAGGATGCTTTCATCTTTAAGAAAATAAAAAAAAGCCCAAATGGCTGAATGAATGGGGATTTATTATCTCACATAACAGGCTGTCTGAAGGAGCAGGGTTCGTCTATTCAGAAGCTCCCTGATGTCACTTGACAGCCTCCATGCATCCTTTCTGAGTCATCCTCAGCATGTACTGATAACAAAAAGGGGTCATTGTAGATCCCGAGGGAATACAGTACAGGCAGAGAGAGAAACCCCACCTTCTAAAATTTTATCCCTTTGTAAGTATTCAAGTACATGTGAGGACTTGGTTTCCCATGTTCCTTTTGTATCTATGCGGTCAATTCTAAGCCAATAACTGACAAAACTAAAGAGAAAATAATTGGATTTATTTTCTTAGGATTTATCTAAGTCAGGTAGAGGTGAAGAGGTGAGACCTAAAATAGTTCAGGTCAACTCCAGGAAGAGGAAAAAATGATGGTCCCAGCTAAACAACCAGCAATGTCAGCTTCAATCTTGTTGGTTTTATTTCCTCTGTGGTGGGATTAGATCCAATAAAAGTGGATTTTTCTTTTTTACACTTTTTTTTTTGTGAAAAGACTTCTGAGATTACTTTGGTCTGATGACATACGAAACAATAGAAAGATGGGGATTTTGCTGTCTGAAGGTGTATCCTCTCTCACACAAGTTCTAGGGTCTGGCTGATTCTTCTGAAAGTGCCCCTCTGCTATTTATAGGACCTGTTGGCTTTCTGGGAATGGCCCAGCTTACTCTGCTCACGTGGCTGACATGTGAGCTCTGTCACTCTCCTTCCCATCCCTAGTTATGCCATTATTCCAATAATGTTGATGTCACATACAACGAATCTTGCATCGTGGCCTTTATTTCTTTTTTTTTTTTTTTTTTTTTTTTTTTTTTTTTTTTTTTTTTTTTTTTTTTTTTGGTCTTTTCGAGACAGGGTCTCCCTGTAGTCCCAGCTGTCCTGGAACTCACTCTGTAGACCAGGCTGGCCTTGAACTCACAAAGATCCGCTTGCCTCTGCCTCCCGAGTGCTAGGATTAAAGACGTGCGCCACCACAGCCGGCCGTGGCCTTTATTTCTATGAGAGTCGCAGACTGACAGGTACCTGTAGTCTGATTTATCTTTTTATTGGTCTGGTTTTAAATTGTGTTTTCTTTAGTCACTTACTCTGTTCCCACCTCCCACTTCTCCAACTGCATTCACACTTTCACTCCACTAATGTTCTCATCAGGACCTGTATGCTTGTCAGTATTCTCTTATTTTTCCTTTCATCACCACATAGCCTGGTCCTTATTTTTCTATCACAGTAACATATTTTGTCAATTTTATATAATCTTAGAGGTTTTTGTTGTTCTGCTGATGGCTGTAGGAGGAATAGTAGCACTGAGATAAGGATGAGAGAAGAAGAAATAATAGGCAATGATTCCATCTATTTTTCAGCCTTATGTTTAAAATATCAAATATCCAATTCTCCCATAGGTATGCTTCAGCATCTCTGCTGGTGAACCCAAAACAGGATCATTGTGCTTTCTCTTTCTTTTAAAAATATTTAAGTTAATATTTTTATTTTGTGAGTCTAAGTGTATTGCCTACATGAGTGTAAGTATATCTGTGTTATGCAATGGTCACAGAGGTCAAAAGAGGGCGCCTAATTCCCTGGAACTGGACTTACAGACAGGAACAGTGAGTGCTGTGAATTGAATATGGGCCCTCTGCAAGTTGGAGAGCCACCTCCCCACCCCAAGCTTTCTCTTTATTTCCAGGAACACCTCTCATTTACTTTCTTTCTTGTTTGCCTGCATGCCGTTTTTATCGGCAGTGAATTCTCCTGGTCCTGCCGACATCAGTCTGGCCCCTCACAACCTGCGGGTGTCTGGAAGCTCATGGACAGCTAGTACTGGAGACAACCCCTTCCTCAGGGCCAGTTTCTCCACCAGCTGCATTGTCAGTCTCACCAGACAGCCAGGAATCCTCAGACAGATTTCCAGCAAGACTTCCCTTATGAAATGCATCAGAACTCAGTGACTCTTCCTTTGATTTTTGTTTGTTTGGGATTTTTGTCCATTTGTTTTGGGGCAGGTCTCACTGGCTGGCAACCATGGCTGGCCTGGAACTAACTACGTAGATCGGGCAGACCCCAAACTCACAGAGATCTGTCTTCCTCTACCTCCTGAGTGTTAGGACTAAAGATGTGTCACCAAACCCAGCTACCTTTGGGTTTTGACCCGGGTTTTCTGACCTTCATTTTCCAAATTCTACCCATATCCATAAAATTCAGTTCTTACAGTAATGTCTTAATTCCAATGATATTTATTTATTTATTTATTTATTTATTTATTTATTTTATTATTATTTTTTTTTATTTGAATGTACTGTCTGCATGCAGGTTTGTGCACCCGTGTGGTGCAATGCTGCTGAGGTCAGAAGAGGGTGTCAGATGCCCCTGGAACTGGAGTTCTCCTGGAATTGGAGTTACGGATGGTTCTCAGCCGCCATGTGGGTGCGGGGATCGAACCCGGGTCCTCTGCAAGAGTGGTCAGCGCTCTTAACTGCTAGGCCATCTCTCCAGTCCCCCAATGATCTTTTAAAGCTTCTGTTTGCTTATTGAATTTTATTTAAAAAAAACATGATATATAATATCTTGGTTTTGTTCTGTATACTTCTTTTTATTCCCCCTCCTCTATGCCTGCCACAGTTATGCTTTCCCAGTTTCCTGAAGTCTGTTTTGAATCCCAGAGTCCATCTAGTGCTGTGTCCATGTGCATAGGCATAGGACCATTAATTGGAGTGTAGGTAGACTCTCAGGGACCCCATCTGAAATAAAACTTACTTCCAGACTCCCAGAAGCTATCAATTGCCAACAGTTCCTCAGCTAGAAATGGGACTTCATAAGCCTCTTCTGCTCCATGCTAGTTGACCTAAACTTGTACAGGTCTGTGCATGCAATTTCAGCCACTGTGAGTTCATGTGGGCAATGGCTCTGTCATTCCTGCAAATATTGTTTCACTGAAAATGTCCACTACCTTTGGCTGTTACACTCTTTCTTCCTCTTCTTCTATAATGATCCCAAGCCTTATGGGGATGAGATGTGATGTCTCATTTAAAGCTGATCACTGCACGGCCTCTTATTCTCTGCATATTGAAGGTCTCTGTATTAAGCAAAACCTACCATAAAAAGAAGCCCCTCTGATAAGGGTGGAAAGATGTACTAATATAGTGATATATAAATAAGAAAGGTAAGTTTATTACTATTCCTATTTAGCACAATAACAGTATTAGGTTACCGTTAGGACCTAGTTTCTGGTGAACCACAATTTCCCACAGTTAATAGTACAAGGCAGGAGCTCTTCCTATAATACTGGGAAAGATATCTCCAAAGACTATATGCTACTAAACTATATATTGCCCATTATATTCAGTGCTGTTTTATTCACAATATCACAATGTCTACTAAATGAATATATCCTAGATGTCTAATTTATGAATGGAGAATGAAAATGTGGCACATATGTACAAAGGAATGTTATTCAGCTGTAAAAAAAAACACCAAAACTATGAAATTTTAAGACAAACAAATCAAACTGGATATAATCAATGTGAGAATGAGAACCTGGACTCAAGAAAGACAAACACCCCATGTAGATGATAGCTTGAAATCTATCAATATAAGGTTTGCACTGGAATACCCATGGAAGTCAGGAAACTAGTAAAAGTCCATTCCATGAGTGACAGGGGGGATTTCCATAGAGGGAGGTTAAATGTAGGTGATATGAAGGGGGAAAAGGAATAATGAATTTTCTTTGATAGAAATTAGGTAGTAATTTACTTTATCAGTAATATCATGAAATTTTATACCAGGACAAGTCAATGATTAATAATATTTACATCTAGTGTCAGAAGTAAACATATTTAAGGAGTTAGATGTATTTCTTTATGATTTTTATTGAATTTTTGAAAATTCCATATAATAAATTTTGATTCTATATAGATGCCTCTATTATCTGCTGCTTCTTCATTTAATGTCATCACCTGATTTAATGCACTCTATTAAATATTTCTATATATATATATATAATGATTATATGTGTATATTATTATATATTGTCTATCAAGTCAAATTTATGTCCAAAAATGCTTTTAAGTGTAGTTCTATCCACTTGAGCCTGGTTAACTTCTCCAGAGTCATACCCTTAAAGAAAACCATTGTCCCTCTCCCAGCAGCAGTCAGTTACAGATAGCTCCTCAGGCAGAGTTGGGGCTTCTTCCCACTTCCCCACTTCTATGCTGGAATTTTGTCTAGTTTGAGCTTGTATGTTTCTTGTACATGCTGTCACCATTACTGTGAGTACACATGAATAAATGTATGCCTGTCTGAAATGCTCCCTTTCCTTCCTCATCCAAATCTCTGGCCTTTATAATCTTTCTGATCCCTCTTCCACAATGGTCATTGAAACTTGGAAGGCAGAGGTTTGAGATAGGTGTCCTTATTTTTTTTTTACCATTGGTTTAGAAATATTTTATTTTTTTTAAATTTTTATTGATGCTTTGTGCATTTCGTACATCATTTTCCAATTCAGATCAGGCATATTTCCCTTTCCCTTCCCCCCCACCCCCACCCCATCCCAGATCATGTATTCTGCCATAACTGTCCTGTATCTTTCAGGTTTTTTTTTTCCATTTTTTAGCTATAAGTGATAATCCATGAGTACAAGCATCCTTCGTGCAAAACCAATCTGCAGACTGTTGTGCCCAAATCCCCACAGTCCCACCATCCAGTGGGGGGTGACAGGTTGTTTGTTCAATCAAGTTGATCAAATGAGTGTCCAGACTACATCGCTGTAGTTTCACCATTCACCCCAATCGCAGCCTTTACATTCTACCATGCCCCCTCTTCCAC